>JADBJO010007121.1:15000-25000 GCA_016801955.1 Conus betulinus
CACAATGTATATAAGTGCTGTTTTTTTTCTTTTTTTTAAATTTTTCCTCAACGGTGACATTCATTGCTATTGCTTACGTTCTTACCAGTGACTCTTCTGCTACCAGGAATCATCATTGCTTAATCCATTAGCATCGTCAAAGTATGAAATTTAACTGGTTGACTGGTTGATTGATTGATTGATTGATTCATTCATTGTTTTCAGAAGAAATATCTAATCATTTATTGTAAACATTTCATATGTTTGCATAATCCATCAACATCGTCGGAGTATGAAATGTAATTGGTTGACTGGTTTATTGATTCATTCATTCATTCATCTTTGTTAAAAGAATAACCAAATCATTCATGTTAATGATTTCATATATTTGCTTATTTTAGTTATGCCCATATTTAATTGATTCACTTATGTACTTATTTTCTAAAAGCAAGGAAGTGATATACTGCTCCACACATTTTTGGTTGGGGGGGGGGGGGGAGAAGGGGTGGTGGTGGTGGGGGGGGGGGGGAGGGTAATCATCGAGGGATTCGGTATCTCCACTCTTGGAACCACAAAGTGACCATAGTTCAGTCGCACGGGGAGATCCAGATTCGTGGTGCTGGTCTGGAAATCATTGGCATCTGAGGGACCTCTTTTCGAAGAAACAGTTTCCTGATTTCCCCCTCTGGGATTATTATTGTTCCCCAACCCTCTCCTCCTCCTCCTCCTCCTCCTCTTCTCTCTCTCTCTCTCTCTCTCTCTCTCTCTCTCTCTCTCTCTCTCTCTCTCTCTCTCAGATATACGCGTGAGTTTGGGCCCCGCGCGCGCGCGCGCGCGCGCGTTTATGTTGGTGTGTGTGTGTGTATCAGTGTGCGTGCACACATGTCGGGATCGCGTGTGTTCCGAAGTGCGTGCCTCGGTGTGTGTGTGTGTGTGTGTGTGTGTGTGTGTGTGTGTGTGTGTGTGTGTGTGTGGTGTGTGTGTGTGTGTGTGTGTGTGTGTGTGTATGTGTGTGTGTGTGTGTGGTGTGTGTGTGTGTGTGTGTGTGTGTGTGTGCGTGCGTGTGTGTGTGTTGGCGTGCGGGCGTGCGTGTGTACGGGCGTGCGTGCGGGAAGGGGGTGCGTGCAGGCGCGCTCACGTCCGTGTCTTTCCTTTTTCTGTCTCTATCTCTGTCTGTCCCTCTCTCTCCTCACTCTCTCTGTCTCTGT
This sequence comes from Conus betulinus, assembly GCA_016801955.1. Lineage (NCBI taxonomy): Eukaryota > Metazoa > Mollusca > Gastropoda > Neogastropoda > Conidae > Conus > Conus betulinus. The sequence continues at coordinate 16,188 of JADBJO010007121.1, forward strand.
CTATATCTCTGACTTCCTCTCTCTCTCTCTCTCTCTGCTCTTGCTTTCTTCTTTGTCTGTCTCTCTCTCTCTCTCTCTCTCTCTCTCTCTCTCTCTCTCTCTCTCTCCTCTCTCTCTGTGTGTGTGTGTGTCTCTCTGTGTGTCTCCATGAGGTCTGGAGAAAAGAGACAGAGAGAGAGAGAGAGAGAGAGAGAGAGAGAGAGAGAGAGAGTAACATTATTGCCTCTATCCATTTTCAGATTGACTTCTTTAAGAAGGTGTTGACTGTTTGAGGACGTCCACATTTATGATTTATATTGAGATTCAGATGCCTTTATCATTTATGATTCGAGATTTCAGAGGCTTGAATCAATTTGCAGAGAGCGGGTTGAAAAGCAGCGGAACTCTCTCTCTCTCTCTCTCTCTCTCTCTCTCTCTCTCTCTCTCTCTCTCTCTCTCTCTGTGTGAAAGCGTATGAAGGCTGGTTAAGAGTCATTACCTCTCGGTTCTTAGCTCCGCATGCACCCTTAGTGATCAGCAACTGTGAAGTATGCGTGTAAGTTGTGAAAGGGCTTTGAGGTGTGTGAACAGCGAGGGAAGGGTATAAGCACACACACAGGGGAAAATTACAATCAAGAAACTTTGTCAACGGAGAGGTACATTGAGTCTGCGTTGGTGAGCAAGAGACAGCGAGACTGATACAGCATCTAGGATGTTGGATAACCCCCCCCCACCCCCGCCCCCACCCCTCCCCATTCCCTCCACCGCGTGAGTGTTTTTTTTTTTTTGGAAAATAATTCCCTAAGAACCAAAAGCTTCATCGGAAATGTGTATTGACAATCAACCATCGCTGGTGCAAGAACGTCGCAGACCAATACATTGTGTGACGACAATACATGTGTCACACATGTTTCCCATACACAATCAGGCTCTCGCCACGTGCGTGATGCAACCACCTACGCTACATAATCTGTCCGGCAGCATACCCGTGTCTCATGACATGGAGACGAACCCAGATTTTGTAGAGAATGAAGGCCGTGTCAAAGACGAATGACTACAAACACGCGCGCACCTGCATGCACAGGATCAGCAGCACAGCAAGTCACCACTCCTTTACATTGTAAAACCAAGCCCCCAAACAGACGGAGCGACCTGTATTGTGAAGTGCATGGTAAAGGTGATCTGTCAACCATCGAGCTGTGTCTGAAATCACTTAAGGCATCACACACCTGGTACATATACAGGGCAGCACAAATAGGCCATCCAGATATTTGCCCAGCACAGAGACAAAGTTGTGTGGCGAAACTGAACGCTGAGGTAATCGTTTGGGGGTGCCCCCAAGAGACAGTCTTCGTTCCTACGGTATCCCTCAATGCTTGGCCAGAAAGCTACGAACAACACGTGACAGCTGTAGTGGCGGCATTGAACAGTGTAGGTGGCTCGAAAGACTACACAGAAGATGACATTATTAGGACACATCGTCTGGGAGAAAGTGATCCCAACCCCTGATTGTGAGATTTTGCACCTTGGGCAGAGAAGCTGGGAATAATCAGGATAAAGGATTCAGAGGCTGCTTGAAATCGAAGGGTATCCGACTAGCAAAGGATCTATCAAAACGGCAAGCGGCAATGATGTTGCAAGTCAAACGCTACAGAATACCGGCTTGTTTTGTTCGAGCATCCATGACGGCTGAATTGAAAACGAACTCCAAGTACATACACCACGACAGAACAAAAAGGGCAGGTCAAGCTACGGTACTTTTTAGCTCACCAATCACTAGGCCCATCCAACAGGTAAATTCGACTGCACTTCCTACGAATCGCAAGCGTGTTCACAGAATAGACGACGTACGGAAATCTACAAGGGGGGTAATCTGTGTTAGAGCTCATGTTCATCGAGAGTGATGTGTTCATGGAACTCTGGTGGATAGGCCGTAGCAATACTGCCACCTCGATCAGTTTAACGGGTTAGTTAGAGAGAGGCAATGCCAAAAAACCATGAGCGGTGAACGATACCACTGTCATACAGACAGTCGCTATCCCGATCGTCATCCTGGTGTGCTCTTCAAAGATGTTAGACTCTATAGGCCTATTTGCTTGGTCCATATGCCGGAAATATATATATATATATATATATATATATATATATATATATAATATATATGTGTGGTGTGTGTGTGTGTGTGTGTGTGTGTGGTGTGTGTGTGTGTGTGTGTGTGTGTGTGTGTGTGTGTGTGTGTACGCGCACGCGCGCGTGAGTGCATATGTTCGTGCGTTCGCGAGTGTGGAGGGGGGGGGTTGGGGGGGGGTGGGTGGGGCGCGTGCGCATGTCTATGTGTGTGAATGTGTAAAACAGACATGAAAACCAGACGAGATTAAATCAGTCTAGTTCCCAGTTCTGCATCTGTCCGTTCGAATTCTACTTTATCTTCGATAAGCCTAAATATTAACAATTAAAAAAAAACAATTTTGAAAAATAATCAAAAAAAAAAAAAAAAAAGAAAAAAAGAAAAATAGGAAACAAAATGAAAACAACCTTCTAATTGCGTTCAGCAACTGTTTCGTTTTTCAAACCCCGTGCTTCAAAAAACGATGACGTCTTTCTTTACCCTGTGCTGGCAGACTCAGGATGCGGACAGATAGCGAAAAAAAGCGACGACATCACAGCAATAACTGGCAGTTCGGGTCAAGCCGGGTCACGACCTCAGCATTCCTATAAATGGCAGTATGGAATTCCAAGCTCACGCAGCTCTTGTTAACACGCAACTAGCAAAGTTCAAGGCAAGGTATTGTCATCGGGAAGGAGATGGGGGGAACGAGGGTGGGGGTATGAATGGGAGGGGAGGAGGGAGGAGGAGGGTGAGGGAGGAGGGAGAGGGCTCCTTCATGGATGAGGGAGGGACAGTGTGTGGGGGAAGAGAGACGAAGAGATGGGATAGGCTGGCAGCACGTGAAACCGGTTGCTGTTAAAGTGCAGGGAATCAGCAAACTGGCGAGAGCACGACAGGGGGGTTTGGGGCGGCGCGTGGGGGGGGGGCAATGATAGGGGAAGCCTCCCCAAAACAAAAAAAAAAACACGTAGGGTATGCACAATCAGCCACCCAGTTGTTATTCTTTAATTCATTGCCAAATTTTCAGTAAATTAATGCTGCATCTTTTGTCAATAGTGTACGTGTATTTGATTTTGTACGTTTTGTCAAATACTTTGTTAATCGACATTTTTTAAAAAAATGGTGAATTTCTTCACACACACACACACATATACGCGCACACACTGCGCACACACACACACGTGCGCACACACGTACACACGCACGCACGCACGCATGCACGCACGCAAAGCACGCACGTAGAACGCACGGACGTGTGACACGCACGCTTGACGGTATTCTTTGTAAACGCAAATGACCCAAGGTAGAAAATTTGGACGGGTGAACAAGTAGATCATCAGTCTTCAAAATGAGACTGCGTTACTGCGATTAGTGATTCGGTAATGACAATGATATCAATAATAATAATATATAATAATAATAGTTAATAATAATAACAACTAAAATGTGTATTCTTATTCGACTGATTACGCTGTCGGTCATGGACATGAACAATCCCCATGACCCGATCGTTTGACGCGTCCATGGAGGCTGTGCTGTGTCATGTCCAGCGGACCATCACACAGTGGCATCTGCCAGGGATAATGGGTCATAGTCCCTAATGGTGATATTTTTAATGGAATGCTCGGTGCGTCCCCTGCACCCGATGTAATAATAATACAAAGCGTAGACAGTGTTGGATTTGTATTCCGGCTTGTTGGTTCGGCAGTGGAGGACAGTAGCCTACTGCACTGGAATCCACTGGCACGTTAAAAGCTGATGTGGATGATTTTTATGCCGAGCTGTTATTTATTATTATTATTATTTATTATTATTATTAATTTTATCTTATTTTGTCGCCAGATATGATTCTTAAGTTTTCGCTTCCCTGCTATCAGAGCGGTGACAGCTATTGCAACCAAAATCCTCTCTCTCTCTCTCTCTCTCTCGGCTCTCTCTCTCTCTCTCCTCACTCTCTCTGCCTCTCTCTCCCTTCTTCTTCTTCTCGGTGCTTCTTCTCGATTCTTCTCGTTCAGTCTTGGATTCTTTCCTTCTTCTCTTCTTCTTCTTCTACTCACTGGAATCTTCTTCTTAAAAGGTGAATCATGTTTTTTCTTGTTATTCTTATTCTTTTCTTCTTCTTCTTCATCATCATATCATCTAAATTTTCTTCTTCTTCTTCTTCTTCTTCCTCTTCTTCTTCTCCTTCTTCTCCTCCTTCAATCTCCACCATCCTGCCATTCATTCATATCCCATTCCCTGCCTTCATTCTTACCTTTCTTGCTTTCAACACAAATTTTATTTCAACATTGTCACAAATGTTACAAAAAGTAAATGAGACAGGGCACCAAAAATACTTATATTTCTTCATTGCCCTGTCTCATTTACTTTCTTACCTTATTCGTAATATTGCACAATCCATACTTTCTCCTTTAAAAGAAATAAAACGAAAATCTTCCCCATACCAACAGCTCAGTCTGAAACTAAACATTCTAACCTCAAGCAACAAAAAATGTGTGTGGGTGGGGGGGGGGGGGGGGGGGGGGGGGGGACGGAAGTTCAGAACGTGTGAGTGAAGAAAGATGTTCGCGCGGCACTGCACCCTCCACTTCCTCTCACAGAGGAATCACCTTTCGGCTTCGTCAGCCATGCCTGCCAGAACCGATGTCCTCTGTTATTTCTGAACTTTGGCGCACAGTCTCTTGGGGTGTTTTCACACCCGGCCTGAAAAGGTTTCTGACTCTCTTAACCCCCAGTTGGCCTCTCATGTCTAGGGGCTCCTTTCAGGGAGGAGAGGGGGGGGGGAGGGGGAGGAGAGGTTGAGAGAGAGAGAGGGTGAGATCTGAAGAGTGAATGGAAGGATGCGGGCCGCATAGGAGATGAAAACTGCAGGGGGGGGAAAAAAGAGATGGAGAAAAAGAGAAAAAAAAAAGAGAGTAAGTAACAAGGAAAAGAGGCCAGAGAGAAGGAGATGCAGAGAGAGAGAGAGACAGACAGAGAGAGAGAGACTGACAAACAGACAGAGACGGACTGATATATAGGCAGACAGACAGACGGAATGACCAAAACAAACAGACTGACACGTACTTAGTAACAAAAAAACCACTACATCAATGGACAATCGTACAGCAGAAATCCATAGACACTAGAAGAAGAACAAGAACAAGAACAACCACGACCCAAAATAATGTAAATACTTGAGTCAAGCAGACAAAAGCAAAACAATTAAACAAACAATGTCACTCGACAAACCCTTACTAAACCAACGAATATCACATCCAGAAAGCAAACACGCAGTAACAAACATCCTCGGGTGACCTCAAGCACTTGGTGGACAGCAACGAGCACCTGACCTCAAGCCCTTGGTGGACAGCAACGAACAGCTGACCTCAAGCACTTGCTGGACAGCAACGAACAGCTGACCTCAAGCACTTGCTGGACAGCAGCGAACAGCTGACCTCAAGCACTTGCTGGACAGCACCGAAACAGCTGACCTCAAGCACTTTCTGAATTTCTAATATATATATATATATATTGCTGAACAATTAAGTAGTGGGAAAAAACAAGTGCAGGCTAACAATTGTTCAGTCATTACAATAATGACTTCTTAAAGACTTGAACTTTTTGATGAAAAAAAAATGAAGAAAATGGTGGAAATATTTTATAGTATGAGAAACCTGCAGTAGCTGCTTGAGGGAACCATCGTGATCCCTTCTAAAGGCACATCTATTTGTATTGCCTGCTCCTAGGCCTTTCGTCCGCTGGATCAAATCATCAGGGAGACACGGCTGAACTGTGTGGGAGCGATCCTGGTGTCAAACAGAAACACACCAGTCCATAATTCTGCGGTGTTCTCACCACCAAGGGTTCAATAAAAGAATCCATCAGTACCCCAAAGCAGCCAGCGAAGGATAGTAAATAGAATAAAACGAAAGTGTAGAGAGGAAAAAGTTGCTGAAAAACTGAAAGCATTATGCGAACAGTATAAAGTGTAGGGGGACAATCTTTGAGCCTATGCCTGAGGATCGATTCAAGGATACAAGGGTGATGATCAAAAGGTAGGGAACAGTCTGATGTAGGGGGACAATCTTTGAGCCTATGCCTGAGGATCAATTCAAGGATACAAGGGTGATGATCAAAAGATAGGGAAAGTCTGATGTAGGGGGACAATCTTTGAGCCTTGCCTGAGGATCCATCAGGGATACAAGGGAGATCAAAAGATTTGGAACATGAGTGTCATATATCAATAACTCAATATATATATATATATATATATATATATATATATGTTATGTATATATGTATATATATGTATGTATATGACAGTGATTAAGAAAGGTGGAGGGAAGGCACGGGGGTGGATAAAAACAGGAAAACAAAAATGAAAGAACACAGCAAAGAAGTTTTGGACAAAGGCACCCAGAGAGAGAGAGACGGTGAGAGACGAGTGGAGAGAGAGAGAGAAGAGAGAGAGAGGAGAGAGAGAGAGAGGAGAGAGAGGGAGAGGGAGGAGGGGAGAGAGAGAGAGAGAGAGAGAGAGAGAGAGAGAGAGAGAGAGAGAGATGAGAGAGAGGAATAAGATCTCTCTCTCTCTCTCTCTCTCTCTCTCTCTCTCAAGTTCAAGTTTTTTTTTTCATAGCGCCACAATCTCAAAAAAAAAAAAAAAAAAAAAAAAAAGCCTTTACACTTTCTTTTCGCAAAACAGAAAACGTATTCGCAGGAAGTCCCTTGGGCACGTTTCTAAGGCAAAGCGCACTGTGCATCTGTACTGTACTTCCTGCCACAGAGAGCCATCACCGAACTTCGCGGTCAGCCAGCCCTGCTTGCTGCGTCCCCCCCCCCCCCCCCCCCCCCCCCCCTTGTCTTCTTTCTGAAGTTCTGCTCAGTGCTCCGTGGAGTATTTTCACGTCCACTCCGAAAAAGGGTTCTGTCTCGTTTCTCTTCGCTACATCAACCTGCTTTCTCCCCCCCCCCCCCCCCCTCCCCCCTTCCTTCCACTTCTTTGTCCCCGTTCCTATTTTGAGATGTATTTTTTGCTTTTTGGTGGGAGAGAGAGAGAGAGAGAAAAAAAAAAGTACAAGAGTGAGAAGGGGATGGCTCGGGGAAGCAGGGCATCAAGGTGGAGACAGGATGGCGAAGGGTGGCGAAGGGTGGGGGGTGGGAGTTTTGGGGATTTAGGGTGGCTTATTTCAAAAAAAACATGTCATTGACTGAAGGAAAATAAGTAGACAAAAATAAATAAGGTAAAATAGGGGAGTAACGGCGAGAGAAGTCCAGACAGAAAGGAACACACACACACACACACACACACACACACACACACACAGAGAGAGAGAGAGAGAGAGAGAGAGAGAGAGAGAGAGAGAGAGAGAGAGAGAGAGAGAGAGAGAGAGAGAGAGGAGAGAGACGCAAGAATAGAGGAATGAGATACTGAGAAAGATTTTTCAGAAAGAGTATAACGTTCGGAGGGGTTTAAAAGGAAAACTTCCCCAAACAGGTGAAAGACTGTAAATCGCGAAGGAAATGCAAGTTATTTATCAAACAACACAGAATGATTTTTAAAGAAGGAAGGGAGAGAGATGGGAGGGGGGAAATTCTTGCATTGTCCGTGCATTAGTTGTGAAAGGGAGGGAGGGGGTAGAAAGGGGAGGGGTTATCTCTGCGGGGAGAGTTGTGTGGTGGGAGCTGGGAGAATGGGGGGGGGGGGGGGGGGGGACTGGATCTGTGAGAGGGGGGGGGGGGGGGGGATTTGGGGAGCGAGAGTTCATATGCCTGTTGTCTCGCTTCTTGGCTCTCCTCATGTCTTCCTTGTGGACCATTTCTTTTCGCAACAAGGTTGGCTTCATCGGGGAACAGCCAACGGGTGAGACGACATACAACAAACCCCTAAAATCTTTTAAAAGACGCGCCGTCTCTGTCCGTGTGTCTGCCTGTCTGCCTGACGGCCTATCTGTCTGTCTGTCTGTCTGTCTCTCTCTCTTGCTAACTTTTATTTATTTATTTTTTATTTGTTTATTTATATTTATTTATTTATTTATTTATTTATTTTTTTTTTTTGGGGGGGGGGGGGGGGGGGGGGGGGGGGGGGGGGGGTTGGGGGATGTTTGGGTGGGGTGGGTCGTGACGATGGGTGATGTGAGGAGAGTTCACGCGCTTTTGGTAGAGGGGTGGAGAGGGAGACGGGCAATTGGGACCAACGATATCTGCACGCCTGGTGCGTACATACGGAATTGTGTGCTACGCATACATTGTGCTTTGGCACAGTGCCTTCAACATATAACTACCATTGTTAACATATTTGAGAGGGGGGGGGGGGGGGGAGGGGAGAGAGAGGGGAGAGAGAGGGAGAGAGAGGATGAGTGTGTGAGTGTGTGGTGTGTGGTGTGTGTGTGTGGTAAAACACAAAATGAAAAAAAAAAACTGGAAATAATTCACTCTTCTGTTTCATCTATGTTGTTTTCTTAGTATATGCAACACATCAGAGTGAATGTGCCAGTACACTACACATTAGAACATTAAGAATCCCAGACACTTTGTATCAAAACGCTAAAAGACTAAAATCAGCAAAAATTGTGTCCATCTCTAAGAGAACATACAGGACTATGCATGATGTGGTATGAGACTGGTTGGGGAAAAAAAAAAAAAAAGAGTCGTAGCCACGAGACCCTGTCTTACATTCTCTAATCTTAATCGTTAATTCGTATATCCATTAGCTTTTAAATCATGCACTGTGTGGTCTTGAAAT
>JADBJO010007121.1:40000-42500 GCA_016801955.1 Conus betulinus
TGAGGTCAGAGAGATGTGGCTTTAGTGAATGCGTTTTGGAATTGAGGTCAGAGATGTGGCTTTAGTGAATGCATTTTGGAATTGAGGTCAGAGATGTGGCTTTAGTGAATGCGTTTTGGAATTTGAGGACAGAGATGTGGCTTTAGTGAATGCGTTTTGGAATTGAGGTCAGAGATGTGGCTTTAGTGAATGCATTTTGGAATTGAGGTCAGAGATGTGGCTTTCGTAAATGTATTTTGGAATTGAGGTCAGAGATGTGGCTTTAGTGAATGGGTTTTGGAACTGAAGCCAGAGATGTGGCTTTAGTGAATGCATTTTGGAATTGAGGTCAGAGATGTGGCTTTAGTGATTTTTTTAAAATTGAGGTCAGAGATGTGGCTTTAGTGAATGCATTTTATAATTGAGGTCATAGATGTGGCTTTAGTGATGTATTTTGGAATTGAGGTCAGAGATGTGGCTTTAGTGAATGTATTTTGAAATTGAGGTCAGAGATGTGGCTTTAGTGAATGTATTTTAAAACTGAGGTCACAGATGTGGCTTTAGTGAATGCATTTTGGAATTGAGGTCGCAGACGTGGCTTTAGTGATTTTTTTTGTTTTGAATTGAGGTCAGAGATGTGGCTTTAGTGAATACATTTTTGGAATTGAGGTCAGAGATGTGGCTTTAGTGAATGTATTTTTTGGAATCGAGGTCAGAGATGTGGCTTTAGTGAATGCATTTTGGAATTGAGGTCAGAGATGTGGCTTTAGTAAATGTATTTTGTATCGACTCTTTCTATCTGCCTCTGTATCTGTCTGTCTGTCTCTGTCTGTATCTGTCTGTCTCTGTCTGTCTGTCTGTCTGTCTCTGTCTGTCTGTCTGTCTGTCTCTCTCTCTCTCTCTCTCTCTCTCTCTCTCTCTCTCTCTCTCTCTCTCTCTCCTTTACGTTGCCTCAAAGAGGACATTCGATCGACAACCAACCCGCAAGTTTTTTTTTTTTTTTTTTTTAAATATATTGACTATGTTTGCTGTCGATTCTCCCTGTGGTCACAGTCCCGTCAGCTTCACCTTCATGCTGCTCTTCGGTTCCTCCTATTTCTTTTTGTGTTTAATGTAACACTAGAGAAAAGCCCCCGAAGCGCCGGCATCAGAGTGGGAGAGAAGACTATTCAGAGTCGTGTTGCATGCTTTTGTTGTCAACATATGCATCTTTCGCTGTGAGCAATAAGCATTGACCGCTACCACTATACATCTCTCTCTCTCTCTCTCTCTCTCTCTCTCTCTCTCTCTCTCTCGTCTGTCTGTCTGTCTGTCTCTCTCTCTCTTCTCTCTCTCTCTCTCTCTCGCTCAATCGATAGGTATAGGAGAGAGGGGGGAAAAAAGCGTTTTTTACGCACAGTTTTAATGTTACTAACCGGAGGCGAGTCTATAAATATGACCACGATGAAACTCGATGTGATCACATCTCAAAGGTGATGGACAAACGGCTCACGCACTCAGAAACCATTCCTGCTTGGCGTGTTGTTGTTGCTGTTATTGTTGTTGTTGTTGTTGTGTTGCTGCTGCTCTGTTGCGTGCGTTGCGTGCTGCTGCATGCATGCGTGTGTGTGTGCGTGCGTGCGTGCGTGTGTGTGGTGCGATGCATGCATGCGCGCGCGTGCGTGTGCGCGCGCGCGCGCGCGCGTGTGTGTGTGTGTGTGTGTGTGTGTGTGTGTGTGTGTGTGTGTGTGTGTGTGTGTGTGAATCTGTGTGTGATTGTTCATGCACGTCTGCGCACACACTTTTGTGTGTCTATCTCCTTACCAAACAAAGAGGGAACCCAAATCAACCGATGTTACAGTCGTCAAGACAGATGTCCTTTTTCGTGTGATCAAAAGAACGTTTGTTTCCCCACGCATTACACTTCAGATCTCTCGCATCACTCTACCATCACGAAGACGAAAGACAGAGGCCCAGTCTAATTTCCCAGAGGACAACCAAACACCTGTAACCCGCTCCGTCCACAATTCATCGAGCAGACAGCTCAGGGGCAAAGATTCAAATGGTGTAAAAAAAAAGAAAAAAGAAAATGCCCACTCAAAACGAACGGCTAAGTGGGTTGAGGGCTCGAAGGGGCATTGGAGTGAAGAAGGTAGGGTAACTTTACCAGGGACTGTAGCAAGTAGGACTCCACGATGAATCCAGTGCATTCAGGACAACCATGGGTTAGTGTTCGTTGGGGGAATGTGCTTCCGGCTCTCAGAACATCAACTTTTTTTGGGTCAGTGAAATCGAACACTGCTCTTGCGTATTCTCAACATGCCTGGGGGAACTTGCTGCGTCGTTCTTGTTTGCACGTCTCGGAAGGCGACAAAAAGAAGAAAGACGTTTTCAGAGATGAAATGACAAAGAAAGAAAGACTTATGAACAGACCACGCACAGATAAAGAAGGAAGACGTGGTCTGCTAAATGAGCCCCCAGCCATGTGAAACGTTGTGCCATTTGTCAGCCAGAATAAAGCTGATGTAGAAAAACGTCTGTT
>JADBJO010007121.1:65000-70000 GCA_016801955.1 Conus betulinus
CTGGGCTGATAATGTAAAGAAAGCGCTATCAGAACAGGGTTTTGGAATAGTGTAAATGACCAAGGAGCGGGAAACGAGCAGCAGTTTATTACAGAATTTAAAGATAGGCTCATTTGTTCTTTTAAACAGAACTGGCATTCAAATATGGAATGCAAAGAAAAGTATCGTTGGTTCTTCTCGTTTTAAAAAATATATATTCCATGCAGAAAACGTTCTTAACGTTATCACAGATAAATGGCATAGAATTAATAACGCAAGATTTAGGTCACGAACTTTAGGTTTCAATGCATATAAAAGATGGTTCGAGTGTGGAACATCCACAAAATCACCATGCCATTCATGTGGATTCACTACTGACAACGAAAAGCACTTTTTATTTCAATGTACTGCAGACTATGAAGTGCGTGTTAAATGTTCATTTCTACTTTGCATGTTTTTTTTTTTGAAAGGCAAGATGTTGCTTCTTTGTTATCATCTGATGACGATGGTATGGTCAAATGTGTTGCTAATTTCATTGCAGAAGCGATGGAAATCAGACAGAAGCTTTTTTATGATAATAGGGTGCTGAAAAAAAGTACCTAGTCTTGAAAAATACAAATTTAAAACAGGTGGAGTTCAGTAACATAGTCATCACCTGCCTGAGTGAATGGTCGAATTAATCTATAATATTACACATTTTCCCTTCTTGTGTGTGTTGGTGTTGTTGTTGTTGTAATGATAAAGGAGTACTCGTGTCTACGAGGATATCCGAAGACTCTTTTGTACTTTTTCTACATGTTTTGTTTGTTTTGGTTTGGTTGATCATTGAGAATAAGCGGGTCATATTGCTTGCAATGACAGGATGAGGAATGTGTTATTACCCAGTTACCCCTCTTGTCCTAAGACCTTTTGATAATGACAATAAAATATCAAAATGCCAAAGTGTCAAAGTCTCTCTCTCTCTCTCTCTCTCTCTCTCTCTCTCTCTCTCTCTCTCTCTCTCTCTGTATATTTTTCGGCCTGAATACAGTATCTTGAAAAATGTGCAAAAATAACTGCATCAATCGCTAAATTTTTGACGCCAAAGGTCACTTCCTTTTCGACAGAAAAATGGTGTATCTTGGTGAAAAATGGGCTCCTGTTAAAGAACAAAGAAAGAAATAACGCCTCGGATGACTGCTGGGGAAGAGCCTTTAACCTGAAGACGAATGAATCAGCGTGTGCGCGCGCGCGCACGCACGCACACACACACACACACACACACACACACACACACACACACACATATATATATATATATATATATATATATATATATATATATATATATATATATGTGTGTGTGTGTGTGTGTGTGTGTGTGTGTGTGTGTGTGTGTGTGTGTGTAATTCAGCATTATATCTATGTATGTCTCTCTCTCTCTCTCTCTCTCTCTCTCTCTCTCTCTCTCTCTCTCTCTCTCTCTCTATATCTATATATATATATATATATATATATATATATATATATATATCAACACACGTGAAAACAAGTGAGGGATTGACGCTTGAACATCAAGAGAAAAAAAGTAAAATGTCACATGGAAATGTAATCAGCACGTTGAATGTCAGAATCTCTTGTATTGTATGATTTTGATTTTTGTTGGTTGTTACAGTATAATGATAGTGACCGATTGCATTTCATGACTCTCGCCATCGTGAGGGTTATTTTCTGATCGTTTCATTAAGTCAGGTCATAACGTCCTGCCTCGTGACAGAGACAACACAATGATGCCTCTTAATGCTGTTGCTGCTGTTGTCGCTGCGAGTAGTGTCCCATTAGTGTGTCGCTCGTTTGCGAAAAGCCTTCATCATTTTGTAAGGCGATTATTTTTTGTCTCAGAATACAATCTGCATCCATCGTGATCTCAAGATGGCAGAACCATTTTTCCTCTTTGTTTACAGGCAATGTTAATTATACAGAAGCCAAAGTGTTAATGTTTCGCAAAAAAAAAAAAAAAAAAAAAGAAATATTAAGACTTAAAGCTCCCGTGAGCGTTACGAGAGCGAATATTAGGATTAGAAGACCCAGCAGTTAGGGCACTTTATTGTTATAGTAAATAGCAGAAATGTTGCAATGCAGAATTCTCACCTTTAGTCTTCAAAAGCAACAGTGTCCTCGTCTTTTCTGAAGGTGAAGCGGGTTTTAAACGTGAATGAGATGAATCGGAGTAAAGGGTTAAAGCCCCCAGCGAAAAATGAAAAAAAAAAGAAAAGAAATAGCGTCTTTCCCAGGGTTGTCACGATTGAAACTTTCTTTGCTCGCACCTGTACCTGTGCCGTTATTCTTGGAGAGAAAGACATGGGTTCCTTGACATGGAATGTTAGTGAAAGTCTTTGTTAGAATAACACAATGTGAATATTTCGTTGAAATTATCATAAGCTTCTGAAACTGCTATTTTGTGATATGCCCCATCACCATAAAGATGGTCGTGTAGATGTTGGGACTTATACAATGTGAGACACAAACACTTTACAGCAGATTGTAGGAAAATCTTGTTCCGAGACGTCTAATCTGATGTGACTTTTTAAGTGTGGGAAAGAGATCTACATTTTACATCTGAACTAATATATATATATATATATTTTTTTAACTAAAGAAAGATTTTTAACGACATTTCGGTATGTTTTCGAAAATGTATATAATGAGTTGTGTGTTACTATGTGCTTGTTACTGTGTGTCTTCATCTAAACAAACACTGTCAAATCTCTGTTCCTTGGTAAAGTTATTATTTTCTGAAAGGGAGAAGAGAAAATACCCAAATCAATCAATGTGTGTGTGTGTGTGTGTGTGTGTGTGGAGAGAGAGAGAGAGAGAGAGAGAGAGAGAGAGAGAGAGAGAGAGGGCACAGACATCGAAAATATATCTTTTGGCAGAAGTGCGGTAGAAGAGAGACAACAAACCCGTCTTCATCATGAGCTACTCCCAAACCATCGACTGTTCACAAAACAAACACAGTCAGCGCAATAAATCAGTCTGTGCCGTTCTGATCGGAAAGGGTTTGCCCGTCTCCTACCACACGAAAAAGGGATTCTGACTATTCCCCTGAGTTTTAGTTTTGACACCAGACGGTAGTCACTATGGCTGGGCAGAGAGAGAGAGAGAGAGAGAGAGAGAGAGAGAGAGAGAGAGAGAGAGAGAGAGAGAGAGAAAAATAATCTTTATTCCGTAAGGCCAAGGCCCTCTGTGGAAAGGGGGAACAAAAACAAAAACATATAAACGTCATTATATACACATACATAAATATACATTCAAGTTATAGTAATCTGCCGCGCTTTAAAAGAACGCTTGATAAATATTTTTAAAAAAAGCTATTTTTCTGACTATTACTGTCCGTTAAGGCCAACAAGAGAGATAATGGAACAAAGACAATGAGACAGACAGGTAGGAAAACGACAGAGACTGTGGTAGAGGTCTGCGTGCTGGTATACATAGGTATAATGGCTCCCCTCAAGACAAGCTTAACGAACTGAGAGACAGTGAACTTTACACACAGTCACACACACACACACACACACACACACACACACACACACACACACACACACACACACACACACACACACACACACACACACACACACACTCACACGTCATGGCAACATGAATGATAACGAGATGATAGCGTTGTTGTTGTTGTTGATGTTATTGTCATTGCTAACAGTTCACAGGACTACTAAGCATTGCTATCTGCGGAAGGATATTTTTATTACGCCCGTACCGAGAGACTTGGAGTTTCTTTCTTTTTCTTTCTTTCTTGCTTTCTTTCTTTTCCCATTTAACATTGTAAAAGACACACACAAAAATCTACGCTTTCACTCTGGGGTGGGAACTGGGGGGGGGGGGGAGGGGGAGGGGTAAAACAGGGGGGGAGGGGGGGGTGATATACGGTAACCTTTACTTGTATCCTTCCAGTGGTGTGACTCTATCACTATGCACGTCAAGTTCCACACACCGTCAAAGCCAATCGATGCGTCTGTCTCAGTACCTCCAAGACTGCCAGACATTCGCGGGACCGGCAAGATCCATTCGACATATAACAACCCCACGGCGCTTCGTGTAGGCTACGCGCTACGTATAAGAGCGATCAAACTTGCTATCTCCAGTTACAATTCCCCGACAGGGCTGCCCGGTAGAATCGGGGTTCAAATTCTGCGGTTGTGGCGATTGAATCGATCTGCATACATCAGAACGGAATTCGATTTGCTGGAAGCACTGGCAATAGTCTTTAGGTTCGTTTTAAACCTCAACGACTTCAGAGAACTATGAGGAGGCTGATATATATATATAGGAATAAAAGAAAACCCAACACTGAAAATGGCACCGCTCCCAGCAGCTGAAAGAGTCTGGACGATAAAACCATTACTGGATCAATATATATATATATTTAAAAATAATGCTTTCTTGTTGTCCTGAGCTCCGCACTCTGTAGAACTGACTGAAGTAAAAACCAGTGTTTTTTGTTCTGTGTATCTGTGTATGCGTGTGAGTGTGGTTGGAGGGCCTACTGGTGTGAATAATGTCCTGCATGCGGCAGTTGTTGACCTCTTTTTACCTGATTTTACCTGGTTTACCTGAATAGGAGTTCACCATCAACGGTATGCCATTTTACTTGATGTGAGGCTTTTATCATTGTACCTTGGCCTGATGAAGCTGTTAACAGCGAAAATTTGTTAAAAATACAAGTCTGAAACATGAACCGACTGTTTGTTTTTATTCTTGAATATATATATATATATATATATATATATATATATTTGTTAAAACTTTGATTAAAATGTAAATGCTAAAACCTACAGCGCTGTTTCTTGCTAACAGATGCCGCTCCCAACCCGGTTGAGCACTTTTTTAAAGTTATTGTTGGTTAGCAACACAATTATTATATATATATATATATATATATATATATATATATATATATATATATATATATATATATATATATATATATATATATATATATATATATATTTGAATTATAA
>JADBJO010007121.1:75000-85000 GCA_016801955.1 Conus betulinus
ACTGAGGAAAGAAGACGGCTAGATTGTATCGGAGTACCGGTGGTGGTTGGGTGTGTGTGTGTGTGTGTGTGTGTGGGGGGGGGGGGGGGGGAGAAGGGGACATAAAAAATTGATAAGAATAACAAAATTAACGATAAAAACAAGAACTCGAGTGGATGAATAATAGTTATGAAGTAAAGCAATAAAGGGAAATAATACGTTATATTCGACACTACCTCACAACTGAACTGACAGTTTAGTTTCAGTTGTATTAAGGAGGTGTCACTACGTGTGCGCAGTACTAGTCCTCATACCCTACACCCCATCTGCTGTGCTACCAGTCTACATTGTAAATCCTGAAACGACTTCTAACGAAAAGCCTCATGGATACGACTTAGTAGATGTGTGACCTGCACCCTAGCCCAACGTGCCGGTAAAACGTTGGGTACCTACCTAAGATTGTCTGCGCAACTCTTATACATGTATATGCGTGTTTGCATGTGTGTACACGCGCATGTATGTGTGTGCGTGTATGTGTGTGTCTATCTGCATGTGTGCGTGAGTGAGTGGGCCCGTGTGTGTGTGTGTGTGTGTGTGTGTGTGTGTGTGTGTGTGTGTGTGCATTTGCTTATTTGCGGGGACTGGTTGTTCAGAAGATGGTGTAGTTGTTGCTGATCAACAATAACAACAACAAGAACAACAATACAGATAATAAACAAAACAACATAGACAACAATAATACTAATAACGACGACGATCACGACAAACGACGACGACGACGATGATGACGATGATGGTGATGATGATAATGATGATGATGATGATGATGATGATGATGATACTAACCGGTATGAAAGTGAGAAGAATGCGAAGAAGAAGAAGAATGCGAAGAAGAAGAAGAATGCGAAGAAGAAGAATGCGAAGAAGAAGAAGAATGCGAAGAAGAAGAATGCGAAGAAGAAGAAGAATGCGAAGAAGAAGAAGAAGAAGAAAGCGGAGAAAGAAGAAGAAGAAGAAGAATGCGAAGAATGCGAAGAAGAAAATGCGAAGAAGAAGAAAATGCGAAGAAGAAGAAGAATGCGAAGAAGAAGAAGAAGAATGAATGCGAAGAAGAAGAAGAAGAAGAAGAAGAAGAAGAAGAATGAGAAGAATGCGAAGAAGAAGATGCGAAAAGAAGAAAGAATGCGAAGAAGAATGAAGAGAAGAATGCGAAGAAAGAAGAATGCGAAAAGAAGAATGCGAAGAAGAAGAATGCGAAGAAGAAGAAGAATGCGAAGAAGAAGAAGAATGCGAAGAAGAAGAATGCGAAGAATGCGAAGAAGAATGCGAAGAAGAAGAAGAATGCGAAGAAGAAGAATGCGAAGAAGAAGAAGAAGAATGCGAAGAAGAAGAAGAAGAATGCGAAGAAGAAGAAGAATGCGAAGAAGAAAAAAAGAATGCGAAGAAGAAGAAAAAGAATGCGAAGAAGAAGAGGAAGAAGAAGAAGAATGCGAAGAAGATGCGAAGAAAAAGAAGAAAAGAAGAAGAAGAAGAATAAGAAGAAGAAGAGAAGAAGAAGAAGAAGAAAAAGAAGACGATGATCATGATGATCATGATAACCTTACATCTTTTACGTGCTGAATAACACACTCAATACAATCAATCCCTTCCTTTGCCACAAATTCCCGGAAGAGTCATCTTTCAGCTTACACTTTGAATCTTCTGTCTGCCTATCGAGCACCTCGACCCTTCCATTCATCCACAGATCACTTCACTGTGTGCATTTCAAAGACCCGCTCTAAGACATTTGGAGAGCGTGCCTTTCCATTGACTATCCCAAGATCATGGAAATCACTACCAAAAACTATTTGCTACGTCAAATCGAAGAAAGTAGTTAAGACAGATAAAAAACATATCTATTATTTTCACAGCATTTATAAACATATAGGTGTACAAAAGACGACTCATTTACTAAAAATGAAATGAGGCAGGGAACAGTAAACAATAAACAAGCAGGGTAACTCTTGCTCCCACAAAGAAACCTAACACAGACGTAAAAGGCTGTGCCAGTCTTGAATGAAAGTTACTCTGTGTTAGCTTTTCTTCTGGGAGCAAAAGTGACCCTTCTTGTTTATTGTTTGCTCGTTTATATCATATGTGTTTCTTTAACTGTTTTTACCATTTATAAATTTATGTCGCAGATTTCTTCTCTGCCTGCTAATGTTATGTGTATGTGATGTGGTATGACCATGTGTCTAGTCTTGCTTGGCGTGTCTACTTCTTAGGACTGACAGTGCTGGTTTGTATTTTCGTTTTGCAGGTAAGTGAGCATTTGCATGTTGTGTACCCTTGACCTCATTTATTTGATTTCTTCAAGTCCTACATATCCATTGTAAAGCTTGATAAGCCTGCTGCTAGAGTGAAATAATCACACGATGTAACTCTACATCATCATCATCATCATCATCATCATTATTATTATTATTATCATCATCATTATTATTATTATTATTGTTGTTGTTGTTGTTGTTGTTGTTGTTGTTGTTGCTGTTGTTATCATTGTTGTGATTACTATCATCATTATTATCATTATCTTACTATTAAAATGTATTATTAATGTGATCATCATTATTATAGTAGTAGTAGTAGTAGCAGCAGTAGTAGTAGTAGTAGTAGTAGTAGTAGTAGTAGTATAATCACTATCATCATCATCATTATCATCATTATTATTATTATTATTATTGTTATTATTATTATTATTATTATTATTGCTGTTCTTATAATCATTATTAGTATTATTATCATTGTTATCAGCATTATCATTTTATTATTATTATCATTATTATTATTATTGTTATTATTATTATTATTATTATTTATTATTATTGCTGTTATTATTATTCCAAAATTGTTGCTGTTTGTTGTTGTTGCTGCTGTTGAAATCATTGCCCGAGGTATTGTTGTTTTTATTCCTATTGGTGTTGTTATTGTTGTTGTTGTTTTTCGTTGTTGCTGTGTTTTTGTTGTTGTTGTTGTTGTCATTATTGGTTGTGGTGTTGCTATTGTTGTCGTTGCTGTTATTTCTATTGTTGTTAATATTGGTTTTCTTGTTGTTGTTGTTCTTATCACAATTGGTTATGGTGTTGTTGCTGTTCTGAGAGAGAGAGAGAGAGAGAGAGAGAGAGAGAGAGAGAGAGAGAGAGAGAGAGAGAGAGAGAGAGAGAGTAAATGAAGCAGAATAAAAAAAAAAGTAGTGACAGAGAGAAAGCAAAATACAGACAGAGAAAATAAAATGTACAAAAGGAAATTGAAAAAAAAAAACCGCAAACAACACAAAGAAATAAGTAAACAGAAAAGAAAATGAGGCCAGAGTACGCTAAATTTGAATAATAGTTTTTATCGGTCTGCTCTAAAGCCCACACATAGTGGGTATAAAAACAGCAGACACGTTAGCTCCCTTCTCGTACTTAACACAGAGATATAAGCTTCTTTGGCTGTTTACAACTTTATCTTCTATGACTCAGAGAGAGAGAGAGAGAGAGAGAGAGAGAGAGAGAGAGAGAGAGGGGGGGGGGGGGGGGGGGGGGGGGGGGGGGGCTTTGGAATCTGTGTTCTGTTCTCTCTTTCTATGCATTATTGTGTGGTACTGGTCGTCCTCCATTTCTCTGGCATATCCAATCCGACCCATGTACTCTCAAAATAAAGTCCCTACAGACAGCCAGATGCTGATGAGTCTGGTCTAGTTCCGGCTCTGAAAATGGTTGTTTTCAATTCCAACATAAAAAAGATGCTCTTCTATTTTTTTTTCCAATGGCTAAACTGTGGTCTTTTCTTTTATGTCAGGCTACTTCGTTATATTCCAACAATCTGCGAGTTCAAAGATCGTAATTTCCATTTTCCTGTCACTCTATACGTCTACATTGCCAATTCTGTGTACAATGCTCACTTCGTTCAGTCGCCATGTTACAACGGTTAAAACTTGCCTTTGCACGTGATAAGCTGATAGCAAGGGGAGAAAAAAACCCACAGTGTATTTGACTCTCTGGAACAGAGGCAGGACAATGGGTAAAGCCGTAACTGGTGACATCAAAGGAAGAAAAAAAAAAGTCATAGAGAATGACAGGAACTTTTTTTTTTTTGCATGTTTTGTGGCGTCTGTTTGCCCACAGTTTGTTTTCGATATGCATTTCTGATACTATTGGACTTTTTTTCTTCTTCTTTTTTGTGTGTGCGAAACTGAGAATGGCTAGCTCTCTCAGCTCTGCCTTGTTTTCTTTTTTTATTTTTTTTTCCACTCTAAGATTGTGAATACTTTAGCTACCGTCGTCATTTATTGATGTAAGCATATAGCTGTTATCTCCCTTTCTTGCTTGTTTTTAAAAAAAAAAAAAATTGCATATCATTTACTTTATCTACTGCCTTATTCACATGACGTATGCGTGTAGATGTTGTCTTCCTAGCTGTATCTTTCTTTCCTTTATCTTATTTTACTGGTTCATTTTTTTCATGTTACGCTATTCCAGTTAATTTTATCATGTTCTTTCAGTGCAGGACCTTCTTCTTGTTGTTATCACAGCCCTCACAAGCCCTGTGTAGTTGACTGGGTTACAGTAATGAAAAGTTAATCGATACCTTTTCTGCTACCATGGCTGTCTCACCAGTAACGCAAATCATCTTGTGCTTTCAGCTTACCAAATTGAGTCCTCCAAAGTTATCAAGACCCTAAGAGATAGGTGTATCCCCATCGTGTCTTTATTCATTTTGTTAATTCCAAATACACTGTTGTTCGCTTGTTTGTTCTATTTTTTGTTTCCGTTGCTCATTTTGAGTCTTGTAAGCAGTCTCTGAAAGTAAATAATCGCTTGAACTTCGCAACGTGTTGCCTGAAAATTGTTTTCCGTTCATTCGTTTGACGTTTCCTGAATCACAGACTGGCCACGCAAAATCAGAGAAAATTCTGAAAACCATTAAGATAAATTTTAAATTGACTCTCTACTATCATGCTCTTTTCCCCTGAAGTCTTTAAGACTCTTAGAAGGGTCATACAATTTCTTTAAATCAAGAATGGCATAATGAACAAAAAAAAATTCTTGTCTTAATTGTACAGATTGTAATTGTACAGGCACACAATTACGTTTTCCCTTCTAAAAACGCATTTTTGAGAAATCTTGTCTTGAAATTCCACCAACTTCAAACCTCTATCAAAAAGCAACGGTGGCAAAATTGTTCTCATTAGGATTCCAGATCACGTTGATATTCAGTGGAATAAGGCTGTTGATAAGCTTACTAGGAATACTAGAACATACAAAAAGGGGAAGAAAGAAAGAAGGAAAGAAAGAAAGAAAGAAAGTCAATTCCCCGTCAACCCCCAAAATTCAACGATACGTGGCAGACCAGTTTTTAGGAGGAGGAATGGACCACACAACAAACCGACTCTTTCAAATCGATCCAGACTTGAAGAAATTCCACCTGTCTTCTGACACTATGACGACGGGGCAGTGCGGTGCATGATATACACTGGTGACACCAGTTTTTTCTTCATTCTTTCTTTGGCAAAGGTGGGGAGAATTTGCGAGTCACACTGGTTGGTAGGGCCGCTGCGCAAATTGAACATTTGTTTAGTTTTGGAGTGTATGTATGTCAGGGTTCGATGAAGACTTTTGCATCCGACATATTTCACTTGATGTATTTTATTCCTTAAGAAGAAGAAGAAGAAGAGAAGAAGAAGAACAACAACAACAACAACAACAACAACAACAACAACAACAATAAACAACAGGAAATCACATTTGATCTAACTGATACATTGTGGTGAAAATCTTTCGTTTCTATTGAACCTAAACCTATCATGTTGGGAGTAACATTTGAAATTTGGCCCTTTGACTTACATGCAGTTTCCATTCTCTGGCTATTGTTTTCTTTTAATTTCCTTCGCATCTTTGATGCGATCTACGTGGTCGTCTGGGCAACGAACACAACTTGAACTAATTTGACTTGGGCAGCTCTCTTTAATGACGTGTAAAATGCATCCCTGAAGTCGTCGGTCGGTAAGATGGTTCACATCATATTTCGGTAAGCTGAATAAAGCTACAGAAAACCATTCTGCACATTTCCTTTCCCTAAACTAGGAAGTAGCAAATAAAAAAAAATCAACTTGACATTTACTCGGTCATATTTGCGTGTGTATCAAACTCTACCGGCTTTCTTTGTTTTTTTTTGCTTTTATTCCCTCTTATAATTCGAACCAACCCCGTTGGGCCTTAGTGTTGTGTATCTTATAAGACAAAGGCAAAAGAAAACCCATTAACATGATCCAGCCCGAGGCAGAGTCTTCTCTTGAAAAGGGTGACATCTTCAGAGTTGAGTGTTCAACTTGATCTGGCATTTTGTCAGCTGAGATGTCTCTTCTATTGAGCCACTGAATTGGGAATAGAGGTGGTGGTGGTGGTGGGGGGGGGGGGGGGATGTGCGGTGCAAGGGTGGGGGGGGGGGGATGGTGGTAGGGAAGAAGCGAACAAGTGTAGTGGAGGTGGGCAGGCGGGGGGAGGGGGGGGGGGGGGGGGGCAGAGGATGAGGAGTGGTGAGGTGATGGGGATGAGGAAGGGACCGTTATGCCGACATCTTGTCAGAAAATCTGGCAGACTTAGCTGACGCTGTCTTTCCTCTTTTCCGTTTTCCATCTTCACCCCCTCCCCTCCCCTCCCCCCCCCCCCCCCTTCTCCCCATCCCTTCACCCTCACACAAACTTTATATGCTTTTGTTTTCTTTTCACCCTGGCAGTCCACCAAATCAATATTTCATCTGCCCGCAATAACGCTGGATAGTCTCCACCCCCACCCCCCCTCCTTCCCTCCCTCCCTCAGATCCCCTTCTCCCCTCTCTCTCTCTCTCTCTCTCTCTCTCTCTCTCTCTCTCTTCTCTCCTCTCTCTCTCTCTCTCTCTCTCTCTCTCTCTCTCTCTCCCTCGTTTATGTCTTGTTTAGTAGTGTTTTGCAGTGTTCGTCATCGCCGTGGACCCTCATGATCATTCCCTGCTCTGCAAAACGAACTCTCCAGATCCTTCAAATTCAGGTAAACACATTCACTCCCTTTGCTACTCAGACTCTCTGTTTGTCTGTGTGTTTATGTGTCTGTCTGTTTGTCTGTCCGTCTGTCTGTCTGTCTGTCTCTGTCTCTCTCTCTCTCTCTACATCTCTCTCTCTCTCTCTCTCTCTCTCTCTCTCTCTCTCCTCTCTCTCTCTCTCTGAACAGGTTTCTTGAGAAAGTAAATATGCAAACGTCAGACAGATTATGGAGAATCGAACAGATGTCCGATACATTTGAATTTTACAACAAATGCACTTGCTGCTGGATGAACATAACAGGCATGAATACGGTGTGGTTGCCAAGGAGAGCACAAAACGTACAACTTGATTTCGATGCGAAAGAAAAAACAGCACTTCGAAGATTCGGGTGAACATGTACTGGCATTTTGGTGACATTTTGGTTGCAACATGGTGTTGGCGATAGTGAAGAATGTCCGTACACATTTCCAAATAGTGTGACTGACTGTCGGTGGTGAGAACGGTCATGTCGTGTGCAAGATAAGTGAAACGATTTGCTTTTCATAGGCAGTTCTTGTAAACACAAAGTCCCGGTTCATTTTTCAATAAGAACAGACAAAGAGCTAAAACGTACTCTCCTAAAATTCAGACGTGAAATCGAGTGAAATCGACAATTGCTTTTTTTGTTTGTTTGTTTTGTTTGTTGCTTTTGTTTTTATCAGTATCGCTATAGAAAACATAATGTGCATGATCCTACTTGCCCTTTGTGTAAAGGTTCCAAAGGTGGTGAGGTTTATTTTGTAAATGACTTCCTCCGAAATATTTACTGACAACCTTCTCTGCATTGACGGTTAGCGTCTTCATGGTGTCCACAAAAGAAATTACAATCAAACTTTTAGCTGTTCATGTGTTCGAAGCATTCTGGTTCCGTTGCAACGTATTTAGTAAACAACCAGTTGATGTGCAGTTATCGAGTTTCAGATGACGATTAGCCGATGAGTATATGATTAGATGTGTCACTTCGCTCACTTATTCGTTTCGTTTTCCTTGTGATATTTCTCGAAGTTTTGCTCCACTTCAATATCACATTCCAGAGTTCAAAGGGGCCACTTCTGCAACTGAATAGCATATCTGCATAAGCATCTCTCTCTCTCTCTCTCTCTCTCTCTCTCTCCTCTCCCTCTCCTCTCTCTCTCTCTCTCTCTCTCCTCTCTCTCTGTGTGTGTGTGTGTGTGTGTGTGTGTGTGTGTGTGTGTGTGTGTTGTGGTGTGTGTGTCTTCGTGTCTCTGGTCTCTCTGTCTCTCTCTCTCTCTTCTCTCTTCTCTCCTCTCTCACCCTCCCTTTCTCTGTCTGTCTGTCTGTCTGTCTCTTTTTTTCTTTCTTTTCTACTCTTTGGCCCCGGAGGGCTGGATGTAAAAAACGCGGGTCATGTTTACTCCACTATCCTCTGAAAATAATAAAATTCGTTCGATCGTTCGTTCGTGTCGTTCTCTCTCTCTCTCTCTCTCTCTCTCCTCTTTTTTTAAACTAAGTTCTTAGTGTAAGATTTTTTTTTTTGGAACAAATCTTAAATAAATGTCAGCGAACCGCCCAGAGAAACGTGGACAACGAGTCACAAGACAACAACACAACACGTTTTCGACCTCTTAGGTCTTCCTCGGGTGAAACAAAGACGGACAAAATAACGAAAATGCACTTAGCTTTGATCGCTTCAGATTGCTTCTGAGTTCAGCGCAAGGAAGGCGTTGAATGAGAACGAGGCTGTCGGAAGGGAAATAATGTGTGAGTCAAAGTCGTAATGATGATAATAATATTACTGATAGGAATACTAATAATGGTCAAAATATTTATTTTTTAAAAAAATGTCAATAAGTTTGGGCATGGGAGAAATTAGAGTGGGTTAGAGGATTCTGAAACAGCAGGGTTGCGGGGTGGCAACAGTCTCAGAGGCGACATTTATTTCAGATTTGTTTAGATTTCCGCCTGCAGTCGTCGTTTCACTTTGCAACTAGATTTTTTGTTTGTTTGAGAAAACTGACCAACATTCTCTGTTTACCTCACGATTTCATGCGTTTGTTACTTGCTACAACTACACAAAGATACAACTCACGCAATTTCCAAAGCAGAACTGAGTCAATGATCCTAGATCTGTGGAACAGAAAACAAATGACAGCGAGACCAAAAATACAACAGCAAGAAAAAAAAAGAAAAAAGAAATGGCATAAAACTAAACGCGTTTGCGATTTGATGCCCAACACATACACAATATTTTCCGAACATTCCTTGAAAAGAGGACGTTAAAGGAGTTTTTAAAAATGATTAGTTTGCACAGACAGAGACATTTTTCTTATCGATTGTTTAAAATGAAATGTCATGTGAGTTTTACCTTACACACAACTTGCAATTACACGATTTGTAATGTTGATAGGATAGAGGTGAAAACGAGCCAGGCATAGATCTGAGTGCTGAAATCGGCAAGGCCATTTTGTCCTACTATGCTGGAAAACTATCATCGTATCTCTGTTTATTTGCCTTCATTGCAACCAGAAATAAAGACAAAAAACAAAAAAAACAAAATCCCCGGAATTATGTCTCAGAGCTGACACCTCTGAAAGGCTATACTTTGATCTTTGTCCTTAAAAAAAAAAAAAAAGCCAGCGCCAGTGCTATAGATTCCAGAGAAACCCGGCAGTGTATGTTTATTATTGCTTAAAGCTCAGAGAGAAAAAGTCCAACGAGAATCAGCACACATAGGTAGAAATGTGAATCGCAAAGCCTTTACTGGTATGCACAGGGATTCTCCAAGTCTGTATTGTCAACAGTGCCATGTGCTACGCCTGCGGTGCTGCGAACTGTCATCTCCTGCATATAACCCCCATAAGCAAACCCGCCCTGGTAATGTAAATCTATCCATAGTTTTTTTTGTTTGTTTTGTTTGTTTGTTTTTAAACAGAGAAATACTATCTGTAATAATGTGGCATTCCCTGGGAGATAACGGAA
>JADBJO010007121.1:100000-110000 GCA_016801955.1 Conus betulinus
TAAACATGGTTTAAATGTTATTATTCGAGAAAGAAGAACCCAACGCTTTTTTTCCAACAACCCGGATTCTTCCCGGCCTTGTTTCTGTTCTTTCTTCTCCACACACAGCATGCCGTCAACTAAATAGCCTAGCTCCCAACCAGAAAGACATCAACGGCTTTGTTTCTCACCGTTGATCTCTCTCTCTCTCTGTTTCTCCTCACGCTCTCTCTCTCCCAAACAGATATGCGTCTCAAAACTAAAGCACGCATGCTCCCTAGCTCCAACACTCTAACAACAAAACACACACTACCACACATCTCTCGGATATTCTCTCTCGGCTCTCTCGGAGCCTCTTCGCGACCTCTCTCAGCCTCTAAATCGCTCTCTCGCATCTCGGCCCTCTCGCTCCGCATCTCTCTCTCTCCTCTCTCCGCTCCATTCTGTAAGCGTCCTCGTCTGCTCTCCCGTCTAGGCTCTGCCGCTCTCCATCTCTGTGACCCCCTCTCTCTCTATCTCTTTCTCTCTCTCTGTCTCTCTCGTGTTCTCTCAAAAAAAATTCTCTCTCTTCTCCCTCTCTCCTCTCTCTCTCTCACACTCTCTTCTCTCTCTCTCTATCTCTCTCTCTCTCTCCTCTCCTCTCGCTCTATCTCTCTCTAAACCACCTCCCCCGCACCCAGTCGACTTCTCCAGTCCCAAATCATGATCCTACCTATTTACGGCAAAACTTCAGAATATCTGCAAAGTGATTCATCACTGTGTGTGTGTGTGTGTTGTGTGTGGTGTGTGTGTGTGTGGTGGGGGTGTGTGTGTTATGTGCGTGCTTGCGTTGAGTGCGTGCGTGCGTGTGTGAGTGCGTGCGTGCGTGTGTGTGTGTGTGTGTGTGTTTGTGGTGTGTGTGTGTGGTGTTGTGTGGTTGTGTGTGTGTGTGTATGTGTGTGTGTGTGTGTGTGTTGTGTGTGTGGTGTGTTTGTGTGTGTATGTGTGTGTGTGTGTGTGTATGTGTGTGTGTGTGTGTGTGTATGTGTCTATGTGTGTGTGTAATGTGCGTGCGTGCGTGCGTGCGTGCTTGGTCGTGCGTGCGTGTGTGTGTGTGTGTGTGTTGTGTGGTGTGTGTGTGTGTGTGTGTGTGTGTGTGTGTGTGTGGTGTTGTGTTGTGTTGGGGGGGTGGGGAGTTGTGGTGTGTGGGTGTGGGTGTAAGTTTGTTTCTCTTGTATCTTTTCGGGTACTTTGTAATGTTCTCACACAACAGATTGCGTGCGTTTTTTTGCATTTTAAAAGCCCCCCCATCGCCCTGACTCCCCCCCGGTTATTTTTAAGATCTTTGTGCTAAAACCCATTTATTTCTTCTAATACTAGCGTTATGCGGAACGCAGACAATCGTTTCCCCACTCGAAGGTTTTGCCATCATGATTTGTCAATGCCTAGGCTTTTTTTCATGACTGTTTGATCATTTTATTCACAGAGTGATATACATAGGAGCTACCACACACACAAGCACACACACACACACACACACACACACACACACACACACACACGCACACACGCACAACACCAACACCGGAGAGAGACATTCTGAGACCTCACTTCCTGACCCATTCCAAGTTTGTTCCATCCTCTCCTCCCCTAGCAGTTACTTCCGGTCATTCTACCTACCCAGGATGGACCCCGAGCCATTGATTGCCTTGATCTATAGCGTATAGCGTGACCTGCCTGAGAGACATTCTAAGCCCCTCTCCCTCCCCCAACCCCCCCTCCCGAGCACCGAGAACAGGGTCCGTTAAGTTACCTACCTCGGATGCATTGACAATGCGTAGGTCCACTATCTCCTGCTCCTCCCCCTCCCCAACCCCCGCCCCCCACATTGCTACGCCCCCCACCCCCCTTCCCCTCATCCCTGAGCAGTGTGGTCAGTGATGAAAACCAGACCTCGATAATGTCCAGTGTCTGGCGTTCTCTGACTGTGTCAAAGACGTGCCCACGTTACACAGTTATTCATTCAGACCCCTCCCTGGCATCCTCTAGGTGAGTCAAGGTGTTGCTGGGCCTCTCGGCCTTCGGGCCTGGCCACAGTGATCATGGTGTTAAGGTATGTGAGTTCTGTGTTTTGGTGTGTCTATTTTATTAGTCTAGGACAGAGAAGGTCTTAGTTGAGAGATTTCCTGGGAATGTCTTTTATAATTTGTAGTGAAAATAAATACATGTAAAATTCAAGAGCCTGTTTATTGAAAGGATGTTATGTTATATTCTTCTGCCTCGTCCTGTCTTCGGTTTTTGGTATGTTTTCTGAACATGAACCTACCTTTACCGGATGACCACACAGACCCGATCCTGCAGGTCGCCCCAGACCCACGCATTTTGTAGTGGCGTTTCCGTGCTTATTCCTATTGCTTACTCCCTACTGTTGATCCCTATTGCTTATCCCTATTCAAATCACACCGGTGTTGTGAGACCCACACCCGATAAAGAGCGGTTTCAGCAGCTTATTCTTCACCGGATGGCGTGGGCCATGTGCAACGCATTCAAATGTACAGACCCTGGGGGAACCGGGACTAGTGACGCTGATAATTGATTGTGCCCATACATGAAATTTCAGTGACCAACGGCTGTTAAGATCGTTGACAAACTCCTAAGATTTCGTGAGCATAGCTCTATCCTTTCATAAGATGATGATGATGATGATGATGATGTTTTTATTGCGTCACTGGGTCATGGAAGATCCAGGAAGCACGTTAAAGGTTAAAATTAACCGGATTATTTCCGCAAAGAAGATTATCTCTTCAATTATGCTTCTGTGTCTGTCTGAAGATATTTATGTAAGATAACACAGAAACCGCAGAATCAGCCATAATGCTGCACATGAACAACGCGCTCGCGGGCGCGTGAGTGGACGCGCGCGCAACGCGCTTTTGTGTGTGTGTGTGTTGTTTTTGTGTGTGTTTGTGTGTGTGTGTGTGTGTGTGGGTGTGTGAGTGATAGAGAGAACGAGAAGCGAGAGAGATAAAGACAGAAGAAAAGAAAGAAAAAGAGAGAGGGGGGCGAGAGAGAGAGGAGAGAGAGAGATTGTTGTGTGGTGTTGTGTGGTTGTGTGGGTGGTTTGTGTGGAGGGGGATGGNTCCTGTTTCTTCCTTAGATGACATTGCTTTTGTTTTCTGAATGAATGAACGCATGCAGCCAAACTTTAATCAGGCACACCACACACACACCCACACACACCACACACACACACCCACACACACACCACACACACACACACCGGACACCGAGACAAAGGATACATTGATTCCAAGAGGAACCAACTGGGGACATCTGGAAGAAAAGTCCCCTCAAAATAATATACACACGTATGTTCACAATGTGTGAGAGAGAGAGAGAGAGAGAGAGAGAGAGAGGAGAGAGAGAGAGAGAGAGAGAGAGAGAGAGGCAGTTCAGTGTGCAGATTCGCACAGCAGTGTTGAACGCACTGAAGGCTGATAACAACTTCGCACTTTGTACCCAGCCTGGATTGACAGCGATAGTGAGAGGGCATGGTGAGTGCCCATGGTGCAGCTAGAGGGAGAAGGGAGAGACAAGAGGAAGGTGAGAGAGACGAGAAGTTCGAGTGCGTGGAAGGGGGCGTGGCTGTGGAGGGTCAGAGAAATGTTTTCTGCACAGAGAATTTACTGTCTCCAAATAGAAAGCAGTCCCCAATACCTGCTATCACAGGAAACTTCGGTTTGACAGCATTTAGAACAGGATATACATGTTGTGATATTTTCAACCTCTTTGTCTCGGATCAATCGACTGACTTGTAAGTGATAGAAACAAACCCATCATGTACAACAAACAATTCTTTCAGCCAGCTTGAAGCCTGTAGGAACAAAATAATTACTCATATTTGCAGACATGGACAAGCACACATGTTGAGGAGATGAAAAAAATCATTGGGCTGATGTTGGTAGGACTTGTAGAAAAAAAACGTGCACTGCAATAACAGGGACTGATAGCAAAGACTCGCGTTTGTACACTAGCAGTAAGATAGTGAACAGAGCTGCTAGCAATACTCACTTTTGTAATTATAGTTGACAGAAATTTTAGAAAGCTCCACCTGGGTAAGCTAGCAGACAGAACTGATCAACATGACTCTGCTTTGTAATTTCGTGGACAAAACTGACAACAAGATTCACTCATTTTAAGTCAGTGCACAGAACGTGATGACATGACTTACCATTGTAAGTTAGTTCGACAGAACTGATGACGTGACTTACCTTTGTAAGTTAGTGGACAGAAATGATGACATGACTTACCTTTGTAAGTTAGTGGACAGAACTGATGACATGACTTACCTTTGTAAGTTAGTGGACAGAACTGATGACATGACTTACCTTTGTAAGTTAGTGGACAGAACTGACTGATGACATGACTTACCTTTGTAAGTTAGTGGACAGAACTGATGACATGACTTACTTTTGTAAGTTAGTGGACAGAACTGATGACATGACTTACCTTTGTAAGTTAGTGGACAGAACTGATGACATGACTTACCTTTGTAAGTTAGTGGACAGAACTGATCACAGGACTCACATTTGTAAGTAATGGAACAGAACTGAGACTCACCTTGGTAAGTCAGTGGACAGAACTGACTCTCTCGGTCAAGGGACGGCACTGCGTGGCACTGATAGTATCCCCGTTCAGCTTGTCAATGACGGCGGTCTGCTGAACGTGAAACTGTCGGCGATCTTCTGCTTTTCATCAAACAGAACCTGGCTTCCTTTGTGGCACGTCAATGCTCCCAGACATCAGCCTATTGCAGACCAGAAGCATCTCTGAAGGAAAGGACAAAAACAGAACGAACCACAAAAAGGTTACGTAAGATAACAAATGACAAACACCTCGTAAAGCCGATGATATAAACATGAAGCAGACGACAAAATAGGACCACAAGACAATCCTAGGTTCGTTAATACCAGGCAGCTACAAAGCACCAATGAAGCAGATGTCAAGCAGAGCCACAAAATTTCCTGAAGCAGACAACAAAATCGGTCAGCAAAAATATCATCAAATAAATGACAAACTAGAGCTGTACAAAAACGCACGGGAAGCCAATGCAGCAGATAAACAAAACAGACTCACAAAAACACCCGTAGAGCATAAGACCAAAACCAGACCAGCACACACACACACACACAAACACACACACACACAGAGAGAGAGAGAGAGAGAGAGAGAGAGAGAGCGGAGCGAGGAGAGGAGAGAGAGAGGAGAGAGAGGAGAGAGAGAGAGAGAGAGAACAGAGCCAGCCACAAAACACCAAACAGATCCAGACAGTGAAAACACAGCCACAAAACACAGCAATATAGGCTACAAAAAGACCACAAGTCACGCCACGAACCAGACGGCAAAATACAGCCACACAACTCAATATTCAGTTGATGAAGTAGACCTACAACCCATAATGCAGGGTGACAAAATAGACTTTAAAATACCCATGAAACGTATGACAAAACTGACCTTAAATCACCAATGAAATTATAACTAAAATAGATACGCAAAATGTATATGAAGGATATATAAAAACAAAGTCACAAAACATCTATGAAGACGATAGCAAAACATATCCACACAACACCGATGAAGCAAATGACAAAAAGAGCCACAACACAAACAAGAACTGGTGACACAACCACCACGAAACATACCTAAAGGAGGTGATAAATCATGCATGAAACAAATAACAAACACTCTTGAGGCAGGTGACAAAGCAGGACCTCAAAATACCCATGAGGTAATTGACAAAACAAATCAAAAAGAAAAAAAAAAATGAAATACATTGTATCACAGACCGGCACAATGCCAGTAAAGCAGCTGATTAAAAAGCTGTCTCAATATACACACCCCGACTGTGAAGTAGATGACAAAACATCCATGAAGCACATGATGACACAGCCAGGAGACACCCATGACGCAAAGAAGAAAAGCAGACCCACAACACATCCATGAACCAGACGAAAAAATCAGTACAGAAAACACGAACGAACTAGATATGAAAAGCCTTGAAACGTCTGTGTAACAGATGGTAAAACACCTGCGAAGTAGATAGCAAAAACCCTCATGAAACACATGATAAAGCCTTTATGAAGCAGATGATAAACACCAATGAGCCAGATGACAAAACATATGAAGCTGATTACAAAGCATCAATGAAGCGGATGACAAAGTAATCTTGAAGCAGATGACAGAATACTCACGAAAGCAAATGACAAAACAGTAACCAAGCAGATGGTAAATCATTCATGATGCAGAAGATAAAACGCACATGAAGCAGATGATAAAAAATTCACAAAGCAGATGATAAACACTCTTGAAGCAGGGTGATATAGTACGCATGAAGCAGATGATAAAATGAACTGAAAACATGACAAAACATATTGATGCAGATGACAAAACACCCATGAAACAGATGACGAAACAGATGAGCTAAAAAAACCCAGAAGCACTTTACAAAACAACCTTTAAAAAGTTAACAAAATAGAGTCCTTAGCCACATATGAAGCAGATGAAGCATGAGACAAACACTCATAAAGTAGATGACGAGACACACATCAAGACACCCTTCCAACAGATAATAAAACATTCATGAAGCAGATGATGAAATACACACATGAAGCAAATGCCAAAAGGAGGCTGAAAGACAGAATCCAAGAACTCAGAAATGAGACTAGTGGGACAAGAACAAGCTGAAATAATCGGTCGACCAGGATTGTTGAGTTCATTAATTTTGGGAAGGAGATAGTAATGTAATGGTGGATGAAGCCTCAGAGGGTAAATGTCCAGAAGAGATGGCATTTTTGATGGTTTTGCGAATCAAAGTATTGTCTTGTTTTGCTGATGAGGATGACCTTTTTTTCATAAAATACACCATCTGACAAATGACGTTCAGCTTCATCAAGATACAAGTCTTTACGCCACATCACAATTTGCTCCGCCCTTGTCTGAAGGTTTAATTATGATGTCTGTATGATTCTTGATTTCTTTGAGAGCTTTTATCTCTTCGACATTGAGGTTGGAATGTGTTATGGGTGTTAAAACGCAACTGAGAAATTTCCCGCAGGCAGGTGTCCATATAATAGTCAAGGGCTCCAAACTGTCCAGGTCTTGGAGTCCAGTCGCTGGGTTCTTCTTTGGGAAATAAAACGGGAAACATTTTGTGAAGCGTTGGTGCTTGAAGGAGGCTCTGAACTACGAAAATGGGCGGTTAAACGGAGTCGCCTGAAGAAACGATAGCAGTGGTAGATGGTAACAAACATGCTGGTCTTTGGCTGCACAGGTATGAATTTTAGGCCATGAGATAACACTTTTCTCTGATCATCTGGAAGATCTAAATTATCTGGAATGGCGAATACCAGTTGACTGGTGTCGGCATTTTCTGTTTTCGCATTTGGTTGGGGGTTACAAGAAAGATGCATCTTTTGTACTAAACAGTGATTTAAATTTCTTGTCTTTTGTGGCTTTGAGCGATTGACATAAATGTTGGTTGTCATTACGGGTGGTTTGAATGATGAAACTACGCGTCTGAGAATCACATAAAGATCTGAGCTGATTTTTAGGTGCTGTAATTTGGTATCCATCTGTAGGAGGTGGGTGTTGTAGGTACCCACAGTGGTCTACATAGGCTGGTGACTGGTTGAAGAGAAAATTTTCTTGATTTTGCTGCTTGAGGAGGGAAAAATCACAGAGGGCTGGGACTTCACTTGGAAGCCCTGGGGGATGGTCTTGGTCCTTATACAATTGCGGAGGAAGGTGACATGGTTTGTATATTTTGTTTTATCAAACACAGTTTTCAGATAGGTAACGCCAAGAGACTGAGGTGCCAAAAAAATTCGCGATGCAGATGACAAAACAGCCTGAAAGCAGGGTAACAAAACAGCCACACAGCAGATGACATAACAAACATCAAGCGGATGATAAAAACAGACCCACGAAATACCCACAAAGCACATTGCAAAACACCTTTAAAACAGAATTAAACAGAATTATAAAATAGCTCTGAGACAGATGACAAAACAGAACCAGTAAAACATATATGAACCAGACAATGTAGGAGACACCAAACATAATGAAACAGGTAACAGTCAGTCACGAAAGCTCCATGAAGCAGGCGAGGAAAAACACCACAAGAAGCATGAAACATGTGACAAAAAGGTCGCTGCTTTTGTGATAATCATTCCCCCATACCGAAAACTGGACAACAGAGAAAACACGCAGCTTCAAACAAAGCTCTTTTTAAACAAGGATGTACCCATGTTTTTTTTCAACAAAAATAAACTTTCTTTAAATAAAAAAGAAAAAAACACATAGAGTTAACAAAAACAGATAATGAATAATCAGAGAGAGAGAGAGAGAGAGAGAGAGAGAGAGAGAGAGAGGCAGGGAGACAGACAGAAAGGCAGGGAGACAGACAGACCGGCAGAAAGACAGACAGACAGACAGACAGACAGACAGACAGAGGAAGTTCGTTGAGAAGTGGCTGAAAATCATCAATTATATTGCTATCTGTTTTATATTTTTCACGCTGAATAGGTGGGAAAGAAGTAGGGAGGAGAGGGGGGGGGGGGGGGGGGCGGCGTGTAGTTAAACCCTGCGCACTGTACGATGACTGTCAAAGCAGGGTTTAGGCAAAGCGAAAATATTCTTCAGGACCCTGTAACGGAATACAGCGAATCTTACAAACAAAAACCTGTTTCTGGAATAGTATTGCCTTGTTTATAGCAGATTTACGTTCCAATAATACACCCTCCTCTGACAGGCTTCAAGAACATTCTAGTGACATTCTGCTCGCTGTCTTTCTTTTTTCTGAACACCTACAGCCCAACCTACGCTTCTCTCACTTTAAGAAAAAAAAAAAACGCGGAGGATTTCTCTGGTTTAATGTTCTCTCAGTATGTAGTTTATTAAGCACTAAATCAAGACTTCTTCCCTTTAAATACAAGGTTTTTTTCTCGATTTATTTTGTCATGGCCTGTACAAATTTTATTCCCTGTCAATTTTTTCTTCCATTTAAAAGGAATTTTGTTGGGATGTTTCGCAGTTGTCTGTACCAGATTAATCTATCAGTCGAGGCTTCCTTACTTTAAAGACATTTTGTTGTAAAATAGATTTCTCTCTCACTCTCTCTCTCTCTTTCACCTCTTTCTCTCTCTCACTCTCTATCAGGACCATACCTCCCCCAAAATATCTTTTTCATAGTTTTTTTTTTTTTTGCCATCATCCTTGTCTTGTGTGTCTGTTAACACAGCTATCTGCCTTTAAAAAAGCTCGTTTTTGAACATTATCCTTGTCTGTACATAATGACATTTTGATGAAGATCCATCCCAGTTAGAAATATGCTTCCGAGGAGTCATGTAGATCTCCCCCCCCCCTCTCTCTTCTCTCTCTTCTTACTATCTCTCTCACATCTCTCTCTCTCTCTCTCACATCACACACACACACACACACACAACACACACACACACACACACACACACACACACACACACACACACCAGACACACTTACACGGTCACAGACACAAACACAGACACACACTCGCATACAAACACTACATAAAACGCAACACACACACACACACACACACACACACACACACCACACACACACACACACACACACACGCGCGCGCGCGCGCCGCGCGCGCGCGCGCATGCACGCACGCACATACGCGCACACACACACACACACACACACACACACACACACACACACACAAACACACACACACACACACACAACACACACACACACACACACACACACACACACACACACTGGATCCACGCTGGTGTTGGGGAAGAAGAACTGGACATTGAAGCCGAGTGGGAAATGTCCTCCGCAAACAGACAGGTGACGGAGGTGTTGTAGACGGTGTGTGATGGCTGTGCATGTCGTGTGCCCTTCACTGTAGTCTGGCACCATCATCAGCATCATCATCAGCATCAGCATCACCGTCACCAGTCCCTTCTGTTTCAACAGCTGAGGCAGT
>JADBJO010007121.1:115000-119117 GCA_016801955.1 Conus betulinus
TCAGGAGAGACGTCCGTTGGCTGAAAGAGCGTCCCTTAATCAATCAGGCGTCCGTGAAAGAGCCGATACCTTAAAATCAATCAGGAGAGACGTCCGTTGGCTGAAAGAGCCGATACCTTAATCAATCAGGAGAGACGTCCGTTGGCTGAAAGAGCCGATACCTTAATCAATCAGGAGAGACGTCCGTTGGCTGAAAGAGCCGCCTTAATCAATCAGGAGAGACGTCCGTTGGCTGAAAGAGCATACCCACCCTCAATCAATGAGGACAGGGCGTCCATCTGCCTATGAAGAGGCTGGCAGTGCCAGGATGTTGAAAAAAAGGGGAGGTAAGATGAAAACAAAACTATATTGACTGCCAGGAAACATCATTATGACGTCATACAACACAATGATCAACACACAAACCATGAGATGGTTCATTCAGCGAAAACTTACAGTACAATCGTATCAAAGGAATGCTTTACTGAGACTATTTCAGTTAAAAAAAAATGTAATTACAAAGCAATTCTGTTTTCTTCAGAAAAATAAAATCAATGTGACTAAATCTGGGAGAGTATATAACATCCTTTGACAATGCAAAAAAGCATGATTTAATGTGAACTGTCCATCACAGTTTTAAGATAATTTCGTCTTTGATAATCAGTTCTTGACTGGAATGCAAGAAATGGTCTAGAACGATAGAAAGGTGAATTCAACAAATTGTTTAATTGGATTCCAAATGGAAATATTTTCTTTGACAACAGAATCTTCTCACAGCACTTGTATCAACTTTCTCATGTTGTATTTTTTTCCCTAGCAGACTGTATTTTATCAACCAAGAGAGAAATGTTTAACTGACCTTTTCGTAACTCTTTTAGCTGCCCTGCCTGCCATCACACGAACGTTAATGTCACAGCGAGAGGGTAGGCAACAAAAACTCACTGACAAGGGATTTCACAGATAAGCGTGGTCATAAATGGTTCATTTTGTAAGCAAGGCCGTCCATTTGAACTAAATGAATCTAGGACACAAAACACCATAATCAAATCATCCAAAAGGACTGTTCTGATTAATTTCTACTAGCTTTTTTGAAACTTGCATATGTGTCCGTCTGTGTGTGTGTGTGTGTGTGTGTGTGTGTGTGTGTGTGTGTGTGTGTGTGTGTGTGTGTGGTGTGTGCGGGCGTGCGTGCGTGCGTGTGTGTATATACGTATGGTGCGTGCATGCATGTGTCCGTATGTGTGGCTTAAAATGTGTGTATGAGTGGGCGCGAGCATGCGTTTGTGTGGAAGTATTATGTATGTGTGTATATGGGTGCCTGCATGTGGCAGTGATGTATGTAAGCAGAGCATCCAAAACTGAATCACACACACACACACACACACACACACACACACACACACAATACACACACACACACACACACTCTCTCTCTCTCTCTCTCTCTCTCTCTCTCTCACACACCACACACCACACACACACACACACACACACACACCACACACACCACACACGCTCTCTCACTCACTGCCTCACACACTTCTATCCATCCAAATCACCATATGTAGAAGTGTAGCTAGATGAACTGACAGACACATAGATAATACATTGAGGACAAAACTTTCCACCGCTTACCTGATCAGTTGACGACTGTGTGACAGACGAGGCTACAAAGTGTTATCCAACGAACGAGTTACTTGCACAATGACTGTATCTAGTGACTGCATTTCGTGTCATAACATCCTGACATCAGCTTGTGTTGTGAGACCCTTCAGTCTACACTGATAAAACCGAGTTGGGCATAGAATCCTTTGACCATTCAATGATCCACTAGAAGAAGAAATTCAGTAAAAGTAGATAAGGAGCAAAAACATTACCTGGCGTTTCCTGTACGTGAAAACAAGAAGAAATGAGGTCATCTGACTCAATATGCTTTCCTGAGAAAACAGGAATTCCCGTTCTGTTATCTACGGGCCGCATGCAGAGTTGTGTTTTAGCAGGGTCATTTGTTATCAACGTATGAAACGGCGCGCTGTCTAGGAGTGAGCCACTTAGTGTTGTGACAGCAGGGGAGTTAATACCTTCCTGCAGCTGTAGAGGCCAAGCTGTGGGTGCATGTCAAGGACAGGGGTGTTTACCGCAGGCTGCTCCCTACCAGCCAGCTAGCCGCGCTGTACTCAGCGAACTGTATGTCAGCTGTGCACAGCCGGTCTGGCAGCAGTGTGCTCGGCATTGCTGAGCAAACTGTTACAAATGGGGTTGTCGGTTTCATAATTAATATTAATGGTGAAGAATGTAATAATTATGCGCTCCTGAGACGACTGAATTGGCGAATACCTGACATTTCTTTTAATCCCAGACCATGTTTATTTTCCTGTAGATAATGAAGGAACAAGATGTTATGTGATCTGCACATAACACGTATCGTGTTTTTAATATCACACAACACACACACACACACACACACACACACACACACACACACACACACACACACCACATGCACAGCATAGACACACATAGACAAAATGCAGGAAGCGTTTTATGTGTATTAAAGGCGTAATGGCATAATCACTAAAACATAGAGCAGGCTGGTCATCATAAACTTACACCATTTTGCTGAATTTTAAATATTTACTCAGCTTTAACAGAACATTCTTGCCAGCCGAGAATAGTCTGCACAGGTTGTAAACAGATTTCACACTCGTAGACCAAGTCATTCTTCCTACTTTCAATCATGAGTTGTGTGATTACTACATCGGAATTTAATTAAGGGAAATAGATATAGATCTAATGTCAATGTAATTTTCACGTTTGAAATCTGTTTTCTATTTCTTAGAAATAGGCGTTATTACTGGAAATATAATTACCGATCCATTTTTACATAGTATTTTGATAAGTAAAGAAAATGTTTTACATAACGATCTGTCGTTAGGAAAAACTGCGTGGTTCCCAAACAATCATAGCCTGTTGTAACAAAAAAGCTTGTAGTACATATCAACCAGACCTTAAAACCACTTTTAGAAGCAGATAAAACACAATATCTTTACTCGAAATATTAGCCGGTTGATTTGTTTAGTGAGATCAGAATCAATAATTTTTTATTTTTTTTTTTTTTTTTTTTTTTTTTTTTGTTTTTTTTTTTTTTTATTTTTTAATATTGTCAATTTTTACATAATTTCTTTTTAAATTTCTATGAATAGGCATTTGATTGATCAGTTGGTGAATTTAGTTTTAATACCCTATTCCAACCAGACATATAAATTACCACTTTTATACAATCATATAAAAAACAATAATTTTTACTCGAATATTTATCCGTTTAGTTGCTAGTGAGATCAGAATCGGATCATTCGGTTTTAATTTGCACAGACAACGGATAAATCCCAAGTTCCCCATAATAATAACTACTGCGATTAAGGTGGAGTAAATGCTTCAAGAACTTAAGCTGCAAGCTTTCTATGATTTGATATCTCATAACCCATATTTCACAAGCCATATAATAGCAAGGTACAACCATCTTTTTCAAATAGATCTAAAACAATATTCACGGGTAATTTTGATTTCGAGCGACTTGAGTAATGAAAACCTTGCACTTTGTGCTTGATCATGCCTATGTTTTTTACCATTTAATGAAATTTACCAGATCTACTAAAACAGATTCCCAAATATTGAAACTACCTACTATTTCAATGACTTCGGGAGAGTGTTACCAAATTTAAAACGGTGTTTATTATTCGTTACGTCCATTGAATATCACAATCTTAGTTTTTGTACAATTAACAGTTAGTTTCCATCAGTAACAATACTCTTTAAAACGCACACACACACACCCACCACACACACAACACACACACACACACACACACAAACACCACACACCACACACACACACTGTTGGTCGTACCACCCGTGAGAAACATAGTGTAACATACAAAGTGTGTAGTTTCTGTTGGCAGAGGACTTATTGTAGGCTGGAGTCTTGGGCTGCTTTAGATTGGGGGCTGTCTGTTCCTTCGTGTTTTCACCCAGACTAGCAGTTGGTCCTCTTCATTGTTGCATGCTGAAATGGTGTCAAACATGGTTCTACTTCTCTGTGAATGGTGTGCAATCAATGGTTCTCGTTCTGTGTGAACTA
>JADBJO010007122.1:5000-35000 GCA_016801955.1 Conus betulinus
AGCAAACACAACCACTAAGAAACGATCGTGGAGAAATTAAAGACGACCTGAGCGAAGTAAAACATCAATGCGAAGAGATTAATCGACGGTGTGACAGACTAGAAAAGGATTACAGGCATTTGACAGAGACAGTGACAGATATGACAGCAGAAATTCAAGAACTGTTTGCTATGTCAGATGAAGGGGAAAAAAGAATTTCATCAACTTTCCGAAACAATCACGACAATGAGACAAGACGCTGACAAACTAAAGTTTGATACGGACAGATTAGAAGATTATTCTCGGAGGGACAATCTACGTTTCTTTGGGATCCCTCAAGTGCAGCCCAGTGAAACATGTGATATGTGTGCCAGTGCAGTAGTCAGCATCCTGAATAGTGTTGACGATCACAAGCACTGGACTGACGACCAAATTGCACGAGCACACCGGACAGGCCATGCACGTGACGGCCAGCCCAACCCAATGATGGTCAAGTTCAGTAGGTGGAAAGACAATGTCTATCATCTCTGACAGTGACACGAGACAAAAACTGAGGGAACGGGGTGTGAAGGTTGCCAACGATCTGACCAGAGCGCAGGCCCAGATCGTCGCCAGTGCCAGAAAGGAAGGGAAACGGGCATTCTTCTCGAAAGGAAAGCTTGTGGTTGGCCCAAACTTCCAGACTCCCGCACATATGCCGAGGTTGCTGGCAGTAGTGAGGGCAAGGGTAAACACACCGCAACGTGTCACTCGAGCAGCGAGAGAGGGGTGTGTACCGTTACCACTCAATCAGCGATGGGCGTCCCCTCGCCGCCTGGACAACACCTCCATGCAGCACGAGAAGGGCAGCGGCAGTCCTCCCCCCCCCCCCCCCCCTCCTCCCCATCCCGTGGCATGCGTGCCACCCAGGTCGAGGGCGGCGTGACAGTAGCAGTGACGGTGGAGGACCGGTGTTCAAAGGAAACGACAGGGAGGGTGGACAACGTGCGTCAGCCAGTGGCCGCGGGGATTCCCCGTGCTGTGACACGGGGGGCAATCGTGGCAGTGACGCACGTGCAGCTCGTAGCGGACTCGTGTCAGGCAGGCAGTCGGGCTTGCGTGCGTATCTTGGAAACCAGCCCCGCAAGGCCGCAGCAGTTTCAACGAAGGGTGGGGGTTCAGGCGGTAGTGGAAGAAGGAGAGAGGAATTTACGTTCTAACGTTTCAAAAAAGCCATAGATCAGGCTCGACCATCCAAAACCATGGCCGTTTTTGAATTATAATGTTGAGAATTTGTACAGCAAATTAAAAGATATTTCTTCTGTTAATGATGTGAATATGTTTGACTTTGTTTGCCTCACCGAAACATTTCTTGATCTTTCATTCGGTTTTAGTAACGTGTTTACGAATTGCATAAAGTTTCATGCGCCAGCAAAAAAGTTCTCTTTTCATGGCAGGAATTCCGGAGGAGTATTACTGTTAGATGACATTGTTAATAATTTCGGTAAATCATTATTAGATTTTGTTTCTTGTTTGATCTGATTATTCGGAATGGCTTCTGTGATGGTGATAAAGCAGAGTATACTTTTGTGTCCCCCAATGGATGCAGCGTGATCGATTATTTTTTGGATCCATGATGATTTATTGTCGAGTGTTGATTTGCAGGTTGGTGATTGTGTAGATTCGTGGCACCTACCACTGGAAGTGTCATGGAGAAATGTGTGTCATGTAGTAAAGATCGGGAATGAGAGTCAACAGGGAGGAGAGAGAAAAAAAAATTTGGTCAGAGGAAAATGGTAATGTATATAAGAATCGGCTTGGCAGTGACGCATTTCAAGACAGTATCCAGAAAGCTTCACAGACACTATCTACTAATGTTGATGCTGGGTTAAACCAGTTGGCTAATGCTTTGTGTGGAGCTGCTGCGTGCATGGTGCGAACAGTGGGACGGAGCAGAAAGAAACATAATGACTGGTTTGATGTGGAGTGTGACAAAAAAAAAGCAGGAGGTCAAAAGGTTACTAAGAGATTTCAAAGATGTAAAACGGCTAAAGATAAGAAAGATAAAAGAGAAGCATATGTGATATCACGAAGAGAACATGTCAAGTTAAGAAAATCAAAAGAAACAAGAGTTTGAAGAAAACAGGTTACAGAAGTTGGGAGACCCAGAAGATGATTCGAGGGCATTTTGGTCAATTATACGATCTGTTAATAAACAACGTCTTATATATAACAAAATCTCTATTCAGCGATGGCATAATCATTTCCTTAATGTTTTCCATGAATCAGTCGTCAATGATATAATTCATGAAGAAAACTAAGAGGAAGTTGAACCATTGTTTAATAATCCTATAAATAAAGAAGAGGTTATTGCTGGTATTAAACATCTAAAATCAGGAAAAAGCGCAAGACCGGACACAATTGTTGGAGAGAAATGTTGAAACATGCTAACGAAGCAGTAATTGATTTTCTTATTCAATTATTTAACCAACTTTTTCAATATGGACAATTTCC
Source organism: Conus betulinus (assembly GCA_016801955.1). Classification (NCBI taxonomy): domain Eukaryota; kingdom Metazoa; phylum Mollusca; class Gastropoda; order Neogastropoda; family Conidae; genus Conus; species Conus betulinus. The sequence continues at coordinate 7,473 of JADBJO010007122.1, forward strand.
TTTGGAATGGGCGAAATCTGTAGTCAGTCCAATACACAAGAAAGGAGATATTAACAACCCTGATAACTATCGTGGAGTTTCACTTACTAGTATTCTAAGTAAATTTTATACTTTTATTCTGAACAGACGATTGACAAAATGGGCTGAAAATAAAGGAAAGATAATGGAAGAAAAAGCAGGTTTTAGAGCTCATTATAGCACGACGGATCATATATTCACGTTATATTCATTTGTACAAAAATACTTACATGGCAACAAGAAACTATGTAACATTTGTAGATTTTAGGAAGGCCTTCGATTCGGTTAATCGAAATGTGGAATGTATTGCGTAAAAGTAGTGTGAATGGTAAACTGTACACGGCTGTTAGAGATGTTTATTATAACTCGGTGCTTGCATGTGTCCGTGTGAAAGGCGTGTATTCAGATTATTTTGAATGCCCAAATGTGTAAAGCAAGGATGTCTCCTAAGTCCTCTGTTGTTTTCCTTCTTCATAAACGAATTAGCAGTAGAATTATCAAGAAATGTAAACATGGTATTCATTGATTCCTGGAGCTATCGAATTATTTTTATTACTCTTTGCTGATGATGTTATTCTTCTGTGGGGACTGCTATAGGATTACAAAACCAGTTATGAAATTTGAAACACGAAGCAGATCGCTTAGGTTTGACGGTGAATTTAAATAAAACAAATATCATGGTATTTAGAATGGGTGGTCACTTACCTGTGAATGAAAAATGGTTTTATGGAAATGCAGAAGTTAATATAGTTGACTCATATATATATTTGGGAATGTTTTTGGGAATGTTTTTTTACAACAAAATTAAGTCTGAATTATACATGGGAAGAATCTTGCAGAAAAGGCAAAAAAGGCGTCATGGAAATTTTGAAATCTTTAAGAAAACTTAACAGTATTGATTGTAGCTTATTTTGGAAACTATTTGACGCACAAATAGAACCCCTACTAACATATGCAGCTGAAGTGTGGGGATTAAGCGGAAAATTGCCAATCGAAAAAGTACATACCTATGCCATAAAACGTTTCTGCACAAGGCAATCCATTCGTCAAATACATTGTTGTATGGGGAAATGGGCAGATACCACTATATATAAGAACATTTGTTAAATGTATAAAGTATTTGCTGAAATTATTGACTTCCACAGTCACGTCTATGTAGGCAAGCGTATGACATGCTGCTTATGCAGCTAGAGTTAGATAAAGAAAATTGGGCTTACAGAGTAAAGAAAGTTCTGTCGGAACATGGTTTTGGCATTGTATGGATATTTTCCAAGTAGGAAATGAACAGCAATTTGTTGCGTAATTTAAAGACAGACTTATTTGTTCCTTTAAACAGAACTGGCATTAAGATATGGAAAGTAAAGAAATTTTTTTTTTTTTTTTAATTTAAAAACGTATTTCAACCCGAAAAATATTTAAAAGCTATTACACATAAATGGCATAGAGTAAATTATGCAAGATTTAGGCTACGTACACTTGGATTTAATGCGAATAACAGATGGTACCAATCCGGAACGTCCTCAGAACCACCATGCCCTTTCTGTAGATTCAGTATTGATGATGAAAAACACTTTTTATTCCAATGTTCAGCATACGACGAGTTGCGGCAAAAATGTATATTTGCAAATCTAGACGTGGCTAAGAGAAAAGACGTTGCTTCACTGTTAATGTCCGACGATGAGACTGTAATTAAATCACTTGCTAAGTTTATTGCTGAAGCACAAAAAAATACGACAGACACAACTAAAGACAAAACCAGACAATGAAAATGTTTAATGATGACTTCAAACTATAGGAGTTTTTGGAAACTACGTCAGAACGACATCTTAGTTTTTGTGTGGATGGTCGACACCTTGTACCATACACATTTTTCTCTATCTCCTTTTCGTATAATGTGAGCATTTTTTTTTTTTTTTTTTTTTTTTTTTTTGTGGTTAGGTTTTTTTCGTTACGTTGTATGATGCTGTGCAAGAGAATTGCGGAATGATGTTGTTAACCTAATTTTCTTGAATCTTTAACTGTTTATTTGAAGATCAATTACTCTGTCGATAAAACGGAGACATTGTTAGTACCCCCCTTGTCAATAGACCTTTCAGGTAATGACAATAAAATGTCAAAGTGTCACAGTGTCAGAGTGTCACTCTTTCTCTCACTCTCCGTCTCTCCTTCCCCCCCCCCCCCCCCTCTCTCTCTCTCTCCTTCCCCCCCCCCCCCCCTCTCTCTCTCTCTCTCTCTCTAGTTCAAGATTCCAACGGAAGGCCTGGACCTGGGGTGTTACGTCATCGACTGACGTGGCCAGGTTCCTACGACCAGTGTCTGTCCACCCAAGGCCCCCTCCACCCCCAGCCCATCACTCCCTCCACTGCCTCGCCCTCTCTGGACTGGCTGCCTCACTACTGCCTGGCCTCCGTCACTCTGCAGCAGGTGAGAGCAGTGTGTGTGTGAGTGAGTGAGTGTGTGTGTGTGTGTGTGTGTGTGTGTGTGTGTGTGTGTGTGCACTCTCTCTCTCTCTCTCTCTCTCTCTCTCTCTCTCTCTCTCTCTCTCGTGTGTGTGTAAGTGTCCATTCTGTGTGTGTGTGTGTGTGTGTGTGTGTGTGTGTGTGTGTCCGCCTCTCTCTCTCTCTCTCTCTCTCTCTCTCTCTCCCCTCTCTCTCTCTCTCTCCTCTCTCTCTCTCTCTCTCTCTCTCTCAGTATGTGTGTGTGTGTGTGTGTGTGTGTGTGTGTGTGTGTGAAATCGTCAACGTCTTTCCGATACTCAAACCGGCGATAAGATTTTACGCTGACCCAATCACATGAGGGCATTATCACCTGAAGCGGTCGCCAATGTAAAACATGCATCAGTTACGTGTCCACTTGGCATGTGATGGGCAGAGACCGTCCGAATCGTGTCAGTGCATGGTAGTTATGCAGGTGAAGTGTGACCCCTCAGCTGTCACGCTGAGAGATAAAGATGGAGACGAGAGCTGTGCATAGTCGTAACAGTCGTGGTAGCAGTCCAGCTGCCAGTGTTTGTCAGTGGAGTAACGTCTGTGAATGAACTGCTGATGGGGTCGGATTTTTACGGCTGTAAAACTTTATTAGAGGAAGTTCTCTGTAGCACTGGCGAGATTGGTTTAATGTCGTATTAGGAATAATTATGACAGTGCCCACTTCAACAGTTCCATTCCGTTGTATACTACTACTACTACTACTACTACTACGACTACTACTACTACTACTACTACTGCTACTACTACTACTACTACTACCGCTACCACTACTACTACTACTACGACGACGACGATGATGACGACTACTACTACTACGACGACGACGACGGCGGCGACAACGACTGTTACTAGTATTTTTGTTACCATTGATATTATGACAATCACTTCTACTACCATAACTGCTCTCTCTCATTGGAACACACACACACACACACACACACACACACACACACACACACACACACACACACACACGCACGCACGTCAGAAATGTTGGTCTGAAGGGCTTCAACCATCTTTGTGGAAAAAATCGATTGTAACCCCTATCCCTAAAGAGGGCAAGTCAAAATCAGACAAGAACAACTACAGGCCAATTGCTCTCACTTCACACGTGGGAAAAACTTATGGAAAAGATTATTCTAAAAAGACTTGAACATTATTGTGAAAAAAAATTGTATAATACCAATACAACAGGCTGGCTTTAGAAAGGGTAGATCTACAGTTGACCATCTTGTAAAAATTACAACACAGGTAAAACATCAATTCGCACGTAGGAAAAATGTACTTGCCACGTTTTTTTGATATTAGAAAGGCATGACCAAGTCTGGCACTCAAAACTTCTGAACAAATTGAAGTTAATAGGTCTCTCGGGGTGTATGTACAATTACTTTAAAAACCTTTTTAAGTGATAGAACAATACAGACGAAGGTAGGAAATGTATATTCTAATGAAAGACATATCCAGATGGGAATCCCGCAAGGAGCTGTGATAGCTCCTATCCTGTTTAATATTTTGATCCATGATCTTCCTAAATCATTATCAAAAAATGTTGAACTAGTGCAATATGCGGATGATATCTGTATATGGATGAAAGTTACTTTAAAACGTCACACACCAGTTAGATCAATCAACTATATAAAAAGATATATCAAAATGAACTAGATAAAATTAGTAGGTACATGACTGAAAATGGATTGGCCCTTTCAGCTGAAAAATCGCATATGGTTCTGTTCAATACTGGTTATGATCCTAATCCTCTGCCTTCATTTCAAATAGATGGATTGTGCCTTGAATATAAAAAAGTCGTAAAATTTTTAGGAGTAAATTTAACTTCTAAATTGAGCTGGAATTATCACATACAAACTATTCTAACAAAAGCTAAGAAAACTTTAAATTTTTTGAAAATGGTGAGTCAACAGTCATGGGGTAAAGACAGTAAAGTATTAACACACATTTAGCTACTGCGCTGTGTACGATCAAAATTATCCTATGCCCAGGAGACATTTTTTTTTTCAGCCCAAAATGTTTAATTAAAAAGTTGCAGAGTATTGATAGTAAAGCTTACAAGATAGCTCTTGGCGTCCCGGTTCATGCATCAACTTTAAGAACTTATATGGAGATCGGAATATTGCCTTTTGAAGAAAATATGAAACTTGCATGTGCAAAATATATTTTAAGAAGTCATACACTACAAAATCTTAATACCAGTGAAACTGAATTAAAATCAGAAATAAATTTTCCTAACGGGCACAAAAAATCGATTCTCTAAAATCGATAGCCTCATACACATCTGACTTATTTACAAAAGCAGGCACTGCACCTGAAAACGTAGCTCCTCGGGTGTCTTTTAGCACTATCCCGGAATGGGAACTTTAGTAGAGCAAATTATGACATAGACCATACAAGTTTTAAAAAAAGTGATGGACCCTTGCTGCCAACGTATGTTAAGTCACATAAATGAAACTTATATAAATCATCTTAAAATTTATACAGATGGTTCTGTACTAGACAATCATTTGTCTGGTTCAGCATTCATAATTCCATCCTTAAAAATAGAGAAAGGTTACCACCTTGGTAAGAATATTTCCATATTTACTGCGGAACTTGTTGCCATTATTATGGCATTAAACTTTCTTCTTGATTTTGATTTTCAGTTTCCTGCATTTCAAATACTACTTTGCGTTGATTCAAAATCAGTCCTGCAAGCTCTAAAATTTTCAAATACAAGTGTGAGAGCAGAACTCATATTAGAAGTCTACCACTTAATTCATTTTTTGCTTACGTGGTTCCCTACGTCGATTTTTTGTTGGGTTCCATCACACTGTGGATTATCTGCGAATGAAAGGGTAGACCAATTAGCCAAAAAAGCTGCTATCACTGAGACTGATTTAACAAAGGTATGCATTCCTTTATCCTTACATGAGAGTTATAGTCTTTTAAAAGACGTATCCTGGAACTCTATTTCAAATAAACGAAAAGGCACCAGAAAACAAAAAGGGATATTATTTAACAAGATATCAGACAATAAAACAGGTATCAAGAATCTCTACCAAGAGCGGATTTTAAAAAGTTTGATTTTTAGATTGAGGCTTGATGCCTTTAAAACCAAATTCTGTAAACACGTGACTTGTATTTGTGGCCAGCAAATCACTCCGTTCCATCTACTTTTTTTGTGCGATAGAATGAAACCCTACTTACCTGCTTGGTTGTTGAACACTGAACCGTCGATATCAGCTTTTGAAGACGTCATCTCCAACGAATCAAACATTTTGGAAGTTGTTCAAGGACTGATTAAGAGCCCAATTGGACATTTACTTTAACGTCTATGTTATTTTCCCCATCTTGGTGGTAGTTGCTTATTTAGTGTTTCTTTTGAAGTTTTGAATTCAGTTATGTGGAGTTTTTTTTTTTTTGGGGGGGGGGGGGGGGGGGGGGGGGGGGGGATGGGTTTTTTTTGTTTGTTTGTTTTGTTTGTTTTTTTTTTTTTTTAATTATTATTTATTTTATCTAGGCCTAATTGCATTATACATACCTACGTACGCCCAAATTCAACACCAACCATTCGCATGCATACACCCCAAAACACACCACATGCACACACACTTACATACTGTCTAAGATCATGTCCTTTGGCTTTGTATGCTGGTTTGGAAATCTTTGCGTGAAAAACCAAAGCATTCTAAACCGAGTGGTGAATACATGTGGAAAGATTATTGGCAAAATTCAAAAACAGCGAGATAAATTGAATGTGGAGTCACACAAAAAGCTGTGACATAGCTGCCGACAGTTCTCGTGTTCTTTCAAAAAACTACAGTGTTCTGCCCTCAGGACGAAGATTCCAAATTCCAAAATTCAACACAAACAGAACCAAAACAGTTTCATTCCCAGTTCCATCAAATTCCTGAATCATAACTGAACTTTCGATAAGATCTGGTTGAGAAAGCTTGTTTGTACATATGTGTGTGTATTATTCTGTGTGAGTGGGTGGGTAGGTGGATGGGTGGGTGTGATACGTGATTTGTGTTTTGTTGCTTTTATGGCCACTTTTAATTTTCTCTTGGAGATAATAAAGTGTTTTTGACTTGACTTCACACACACACACACACACACACACACACACACACACACACACACACACACACACACACACACACACACACAGAGGCATACATAAAACACACGCATACACACACATGCATACATGCATGCACATATATATAGCAAAAGCATACACATTACGCAGCTACACACACACACACACACACACACACACACACACACACACACTCCTAGCGGTCAATGGACACCTGGTTCAGATCAGGAAAGTTGATGACGGCGGAGGGAGAGAAATGGGCACCGCCATCTGTCATGCTATGCCCCAGATACTGTGAACCTCTTGACAGTGCTCTGACCCTGTGGCCACTTCCTCAATAGCAATGAGCACGTGCAGCATTCTTCCTTTTATGACAGTGCTCTGTCCCTGTGGCCACTTCCTCAATAGCAGTGAGCACGTGCAGCATTCTTCCTTTTATGACAGTGCTCTGTCCCTGTGGCCACTTCCTCAATAGCAGTGAGCACGTGCAGCATTCTTCCTTTTATGACAGTGCTCTGTCCCTGTGGCCACTTCCTCAATAGCAGTGAGCACGTGCAGCATTCTTCCTTTTATGACAGTGCTCTGTCCCTGTGGCCACTTCCTCAATAGCAATGAGCACGTGCAGCATTCTTCCTTTTATGACAGTGCTCTGACCCTGTGGCCACTTCCTCAATAGCAATGAGCACGTGCAGCATTCTTCCTTTTATGACAGTGCTCTGACCCTGTGGCCACTTCCTCAATAGCAATGAGCACGTGCAGCATTCTTCCTTTTATGACAGTGCTCTGACCCTGTGGCCACTTCCTCAATAGCAATGAGCACGTGCAGCATTCTTCCTTTTATATGACAGTGCTCTGACCCTGTGGCCACTTCCTCAATAGCAATGAGCACGTGCAGCATTCTTCCTTTTATGACAGTGCTCTGACCCTGTGGCCACTTCCTCAATAGCAATGAGCACGTGCAGCATTCTTCCTTTTATGACAGTGCTCTGACCCTGTGGCCACTTCCTCAATAGCAATGAGAGCACGTGCAGCATTCTTCCTTTTATGACAGTGCTCTGACCCTGTGGCCACTTCCTCAATAGCAATGAGCACGTGCAGCATTCTTCCTTTTATGACAGTGCTCTGACCCTGTGGCCACTTCCTCAATAGCAATGAGCACGTGCAGCATTCTTCCTTTTATGACAGTGCTCTGACCCTGTGGCCACTTCCTCAATAGCAATGAGCACGTGCAGCATTCTTCCTTTTATGACAGTGCTCTGACCCTGTGGCCACTTCCTCAATAGCAATGAGCACGTGCAGCATTCTTCCTTTTATGACAGTGCTCTGACCCTGTGGCCACTTCCTCAATAGCAATGAGCACGTGCAGCATTCTTCCTTTTATGACAGTGCTCTGACCCTGTGGCCACTTCCTCAATAGCAATGAGCACGTGCAGCATTCTTCCTTTTATGACAGTGCTCTGACCCTGTGGCCACTTCCTCAATAGCAATGAGCACGTGCAGCATTCTTCCTTTTATGACAGTGCTCTGACCCTGTGGCCACTTCCTCAATAGCAATGAGCACGTGCAGCATTCTTCCTTTTATGACAGTGCTCTGTCCCTGTGGCCACTTCCTCAATAGCAATGAGCACGTGCAGCATTCTTCCTTTTATGACAGTGCTCTGTCCCTGTGGCCACTTCCTCAATAGCAATGAGCACGTGCAGCATTCTTCCTTTTATGACAGTGCTCTGTCCCTGTGGCCACTTCCTCAATAGCAATGAGCACGTGCAGCATTCTTCCTTTTATGACAGTGCTCTGTCCCTGTGGCCACTTCCTCAATAGCAATGAGCACGTGCAGCATTCTTCCTTTTATGACAGTGCTCTGTCCCTGTGGCCACTTCCTCAATAGCAATGAGCACGTGCAGCATTCTTCCTTTTATGACAGTGCTCTGTCCCTGTGGCCACTTCCTCAATAGCAATGAGCACGTGCAGCATTCTTCCTTTTATGACAGTGCTCTGTCCCTGTGGCCACTTCCTCAATAGCAATGAGCACGTGCAGCATTCTTCCTTTTATGACAGTGCTCTGACCCTGTGGCCACTTCCTCAATAGCAATGAGCACGTGCAGCATTCTTCCTTTTATGACAGTGCTCTGACCCTGTGGCCACTTCCTCAATAGCAATGAGCACGTGCAGCATTCTTCCTTTTATGACAGTGCTCTGACCCTGTGGCCACTTCCTCAATAGCAATGAGCACGTGCAGCATTCTTCCTTTTATGACAGTGCTCTGACCCTGTGGCCACTTCCTCAATAGCAATGAGCACGTGCAGCATTCTTCCTTTTATGACAGTGCTCTGACCCTGTGGCCACTTCCTCAATAGCAATGAGCACGTGCAGCATTCTTCCTTTTATGACAGTGCTCTGACCCTGTGCCACTTCCTCAATAGCAATGAGCACGTGCAGCATTCTTCCTTTTTATGACAGTGCTCTGACCCTGTGGCCACTTCCTCAATAGCAATGAGCACGTGCAGCATTCTTCTTTTATGACAGTGCTCTGACCCTGTGGCCACTTCCTCAATAGCAATGAGCACGTGCAGCATTCTTCCTTTTATGACAGTGCTCTGACCCTGTGGCCACTTCCTCAATAGCAATGAGCACGTGCAGCATTCTTCCTTTTATGACAGTGCTCTGACCCTGTGGCCACTTCCTCAATAGCAATGAGCACGTGCAGCATTCTTCCTTTTATGACAGTGCTCTGACCCTGTGGCCACTTCCTCAATAGCAATGAGCACGTGCAGCATTCTTCCTTTTATGACAGTGCTCCTGACCCTGTGGCCACTTCCTCAATAGCAATGAGCACGTGCAGCATTCTTCCTTTTATGACAGTGCTCTGACCCTGTGGCCACTTCCTCAATAGCAATGAGCACGTGCAGCATTCTTCCTTTTATGACAGTGCTCTGACCCTGTGGCCACTTCCTCAATAGCAATGAGCACGTGCAGCATTCTTCCTTTTATGACAGTGCTCTGACCCTGTGGCCACTTCCTCAATAGCAATGAGCACGTGCAGCATTTCTTCCTTTTATGACAGTGCTCTGACCCTGTGGCCACTTCCTCAATAGCAATGAGCACGTGCAGCATTCTTCCTTTTATGACAGTGCTCTGTCCCTGTGGCCACTTCCTCAATAGCAATGAGCACGTGCAGCATTCTTCCTTTTATGACAGTGCTCTGTCCCTGTGGCCACTTCCTCAATAGCAATGAGCACGTGCAGCATTCTTCCTTTTATGACAGTGCTCTGTCCCTGTGGCCACTTCCTCAATAGCAATGAGCACGTGCAGCATTCTTCCTTTTATGACAGTGCTCTGTCCCTGTGGCCACTTCCTCAATAGCAATGATCATGTGCAGCATTCTTCCTTTTATGACAGTGCTCTGTCCCTGTGGCCACTTCCTCAATAGCAGCGAGCACGTGCAGCATTCTTCCTTTTATGACAGTGCTCTGTCCCTGTGGCCACTTCCTCAATAGCAGCGAGCACGTGAGCATTCTTCCTTTTATGACAGTGCTCTGACCCTGTGGCCACTTCCTCAATAGCAGCGAGCACGTGCAGCATTCTTCCTTTTATGACAGTGCTCTGTCCCTGTGGCCACTTCCTCAATAGCAGCGAGCACGTGCAGCATTCTTCCTTTTATGACAGTGCTCTGTCCCTGTGGCCACTTCCTCAATAGCAGTGAGCACGTGCAGCATTCTTCCTTTTATGACAGTGCTCTGTCCCTGTGGCCACTTCCTCAATAGCAGTGAGCACGTGCAGCATTCTTCCTTTTATGACAGTGCTCTGTCCCTGTGGGCCACTTCCTCAATAGCAGTGAGCACGTGCAGCATTCTTCCTTTTATGACAGTGCTCTGTCCCTGTGGCCACTTCCTCAATAGCAGTGAGCACGTGCAGCATTCTTCCTTTTATGACAGTGCTCTGTCCCTGTGGCCACTTCCTCAATAGAAATGAGCACGTGCAGCATTCTTCCTTTTATGACAGTGCTCTGTCCCTGTGGCCACTTCCTCAATAGCAATGAGCACGTGCAGCATTCTTCCTTTTATGACAGTGCTCTGTCCCTGTGGCCACTTCCTCAATAGCAATGAGCATGTGCAGCATTCTTCCTTTTATGACAGTGCTCTGTCCCTGTGTGGCCACTTCCTCAATAGCAATGAGCATGTGCAGCATTCTTCCTTTTATGACAGTGCTCTGTCCCTGTGGCCACTTCCTCAATAGCAATGAGCATGTGCAGCATTCTTCCTTTTATGACAGTGCTCTGACCCTGTGGCCACTTCCTCAATAGCAATGAGCATGTGCAGCATTCTTCCTTTTATGACAGTGCTCTGTCCCTGTGGCCACTTCCTCAATAGCAATGAGCATGTGCAGCATCTTCCTTTTATGACAGTGCTCTGTCCCTGTGGCCACTTCCTCAATAGCAATGAGCACGTGCAGCATTCTTCCTTTTATGACAGTGCTCTGTCCCTGTGGCCACTTCCTCAATAGCAATGAGCACGTGCAGCATTCTTCCTTTTATATGACAGTGCTCTGTCCCTGTGGCCACTTCCTCAATAGCAATGAGCATGTGCAGCATTCTTCCTTTTATTACAGTGCTCTGTCCCTGTGGCCACTTCCTCAATAGCAATGAGCATGTGCAGCTTTCTTCCTTTTATTACAGTGCTCAAGACCCTGTCTTGATAGATCGTCTCATTCATGTCACATACACACACGCACGCACATACACACATACACGCGCATGCACGCACGCACACGCACGCACGCACGCACGCGCACACACTCACACACATACACACACTCACATACATGCAGACATGTTCGCATACATGCATGCATGCGCGTGTTCATACACATGCAAGTGCGTGTTCCCACACACACGCACCCACGCGCGGACACACACACTCACACACACGCGCGCGCGCGCCACCTGTTTATTTAACAAACCTATACCGAATATAAAAAGTTTGAATATAAAAATCTTTGAACCCACTTCGGAGAGGAGGCGTTGTGTACTCAGACTCGTAGAGTCTTCAAAGCAACTGAAGAGGGCCGCAGTCACAAGTGCAGTTTTCTGGTTGTTGTTAGGCCTAGAATGAATGTGTATGCGTGCGATGTAAAGATCACACTTTCATCTCACTGCATTATGACATAATGCATTTGAACTTAAATAGTGAGAGGGAAGGGGGTGGGGGGAAGAAAAATGAGGGGGAGGGGGTGGGAAAGGGGGAAGCTGTGATTTGGTTTAGTCTTTGATGTTGAGGGCATCTGGTGTTGTAGTACCGAGATGGTGGATGATCTGTTTCTCCATGTTCTTTTCTTAAAGTGCAGATGCTGTCCCTTCCTCAACACTACCACGCTCACCTTCAAAGGGCCCTCAGGACGCCATTTCACCATGAGGAGCAGTTTCATCTGCCAAACACTCACTCTTGGTATATGTAGTCCACTGAAGCTGTGCGGTCGCATCTTCGCAGGCGAAACATACCGCACACTGGAAGAATGCTGCAAAGAGCACAGGGACAGCATCCTCCAGAAAAGGCAAACCCATGTGGCTATACACTTCAACACTGATCCCCACAGCATAACCCACTTCTCCATATCAGTGGTCTGGCGCAACAGCACTGGTGACTCCTTCAAGAGAAAGAACATGGAGAAACAGATCATCCACCATCTCGGTACTACACCTCCAGATGACTTCAACATCAAAGACTAAACCATGTCGTGAAGAATAGCAGGGGGTGGGGGGTGGGGGGTAAGCGACAGAATTTGAGGGGGGTGCGCGAGAGGTGCGCGCGTATTGGTGTCAGTTGTCGTGTTAAGTATTGCATTATATTAAGTGGGATGATCTCTAAAACTGTTCTGAAAGACATGGAGTTGTGTTGATCAGACTGAACAGCATCCCTGTAGCAGTGAGAGCAGAGATGAGCGCAGCAGAGCAGAATAGGGTGGAGAGGATTCAGGTGTAGCCATGAGAGCGAACAGAGATGAGCGCAGCAGAGCAGAATGGGGTGGAGAGGACTCGGGTGTAGCAATGAGAGCGAACAGAGATGAGCGCAGCAGAGCAGAATGAGGTGGAGAGGACTCGGGTGTAGCCATGAGAGCGAACAGAAATGAGTGCAGCAGAGCAGAATGGGGTGGAGAGGACTCGGGTGTAGTAATGAGAACAGAGATGAGTGCAGCAGAGCAGAATGGGGTGGAGAGACTCCAGGTGTAGCAATGAGAACAGAGATGAGTGCAGCAGAGCAGAATGGGGTGGAGAGGACTCGGGTGTAGCAATGAGAACAGAGATGAGTGCAGCACAGCAGAATGGGTTGGAGAGGACTCGGGTGTAGTAATGAGAGCAGAGATGAGTGCAGCAGAGCAGAATGGGGTGGAGAGGACTCGGGTGTAGTAATGAGAACAGAGATGAGTGCAGCACAGCAGAATGGGGTGGAGAGGACTCGGGTGTAGCAATGAGAGCAGAGATGGGTGCAGCAGAGCAGAATGGGGTGGAGAGGACTCGGGTGTAGTAATGAAACTAGAGATGAGTGCAGCACAGCAGAATGGGTGGAGAGGACTCGGGTGTAGTAATGAGAGCAGAGATGAGTGCAGCACAGCAGGATGGGGTGGAGAGGACTTGGGGTGTAGCAATGAGAACAGAGATGAGTGCAGCACAGCAGAATGGGGTGGAGAGGACTCAGTTGTCGCAATGAGAACAGAGATGAGTGCAGCAGAGCAGAATGGGGTGGAGAGGACTCGGGTGTCGCAATGAACAGAGATGAGTGCAGCAGAGCAGAATGGGGTGGAGAGGACTCGGGTGGACTGCAGTGCAATTCAGCAGCTTCAGGTGTTTACTTTCTTCTTCTTTTTTCCCCCCAACACAAGTGGGTGGGGACGTAATGAGTAATTTCAGTAATATGTATTGAACAAAACAAGCGTACGGTGTTAAGATCGAGACAGAAAGATCAACGAAAGCTGCTTACATACGCAAGCCCCTTTCAGCCTCACGAAAACAGAACAAAACAAACAAAAAAAAACCAAAAACAAAAAAAAAACCAAAAAAACGAAAACCCACCTCGGTTGTTCGGTTGAACACGCTAGCAAACATCATACGCGCTCTGGGCATAATTGTTGACGATGAATGAAAATGGCATACATTACTTATGTTTGCAGATTATTGGCTTACAATCTGGGGTTTTCTTTTGTTTGTTTGTTGTTTGTTTTTTTTTTCTTTTTTTGTTTGTTTGTTTTACTCAAATGAAATTCCATTGATGCTTTCACCTGGAAAGTCTGTTCTGAAGTTCACTGACTTTCTGACGTTTACCTTGCATCTTCGGTTTGGAGTGAGGACAGCGGTAGTGAATCTTCACATAGAAGACCATTTGAGCTGCCCGTTCCCAAACTGCTCTTTTATAACCACGGAAACGTATAGAAAAATCGAAATGTTACAATAGCCTTCAATAAAACAGTTTATGTTCAAAGTCCATACAGAAAATGCACCACCCTGTGTTTCAGTGGATACAAGAAGTTGTAGTTGCTACTAACTACAGTGTACGCTATCACTCTCTCTCTCTCTCTCTCTCTCTCTCTCTCTCTCTCTCTCTCTCTCTCTCTCTCTCTCTCTCTCTCTCTCCGAGAGAGAGAGAGAGAGAGAGCGTGTGTGTGTGTGTGTGTGTGTGTGTGTGTGTGTGTGTGTGTGTGTGCGCGTGCGTGCGTGTATGTCATTGTGTGCGTGCGTGTGTGTGTGTGTGTGTGTGTGTGTGTGTGTGTGTGTGTGTGTGTGTGTGTGTGTTTCACTGATACCAGCCTGTTTATTTATCGGACCCTTTTCTCACCTTTACTTCCAGTAATAGGTGGTAGAAGAAGAAGTTTTAGTGGAAGAATTGGACATTTCCTGTATAAATTCCATTTTACATTTTCATTTATGCGTGTGTTATTGCTGTTTGCCGCTGTGTCATCGTTACTGTCCAGCGGCTGACATTGTCGTGAAGAGTAGCAAGGAGAACGTGGAAGACCAGGTTCTGCCGAAAAGCTTTATCGTTCAGTAATAAAGCGTTCGAGTCTTGAGCTAAGCATTTGTGTCTCTACCGTCTGAACATCACTAGGCTTTTGTATCGTCAGCAGAGAAGACATAGCACGCATTATTCCAATTGTATTTAATCAGGTGGTCACATGAAGAGGTCACGGCTGCCCCGTCTTTTCCGATGAAATCAGGTCGTGGTAATGCTTGGTTTAGCACTATCACACTGTGTCTGTTTGGTGTCACTTCTTCCGAATCAGGAATTCATCTTTGGTTTCGGCTGAACGCTTGATTATTTCTGTAGTGTGCCTTGTCGTGTATTGAACATTGTTTTCATGTACCGTATGGACTGCTTGTTCATGCACTTTGATCGCTGCATGTGTTTGTAGTGTGTATGGCTTGATGGTATCGTTGGATGATCCGATTTGATTGCATTCTTCTTTCTTTGTCTTCTTTATTATCCGTCTCCTGATTCTTCCTTATCATCTATACACTTTTCTCTCATCGTCCCTTTCTTCTTCCTCCTCATGCGTTCCTTCCTTTTCCTTTCATCCAGCCCCTCCATCTAATTATGTCATTCATCTTGCGGGTAGTGACAGTGATGGCAACAACAACGATCATTATGATGACATTGACAACGATAGGATGGTTCCCTTTTGATGGTGGTGATGAAAGTATGACTGTGCTGACGGCATGATGTAGGCATGATGGAAATCCGTGAGGTCGGTATTCATGACGGGATTATCATAATGGCGTTAATGAAGACGATGTTCGACGATGACAGTAACCTTACTGACGATGAATGATGATGGTAATGATTCTGGTGATGGTGACCTAGTTTCGAGTATTATAACATGAATTTTTAGATCTAGTTGCAAAGTGAGAAGAGTTTCTGGCGGAAATCTAACAGATTTGAACAATAATCTGTAAGGCTTCTCCTCTCCGAAAAAAAACGTAGACACAACGAATCACAAGATAAAACAAGAGCGTTTCGACCCCCCAAGGTCTTCTTCAGGTGAGATACACAACTCTCTGGACAACGAAAATGAAGGAGCAATCATTTATCTTCATCCAGTTTGGTGTGCAGATGGGCGTTGAATTGAATTTTTAGTTTTGGACGTCAAGGTTTGAAGTCACTATTACATGGTAGAGTTGTGGTTAATGATAAAAGATGACAACAGTGTTTTATAACGATAGCAGTAACTTTCCCTCCTACACCATTTCTTTTTAGCACCCCATCCTCCCCCCCCCCCATCTCTCTCTCTCTCTCTCTCTCTCTCTCTCTCTCTCTCTCTCTCTCTCTCTCTCTCTCTCTCTCTCCCCGTCTATGCCATGACCCATAAACTGGACTTTTCAATGGCCGTTAAGAAGGAAGCCGTAATATAGAAGTTTACAATTTTTTTTAAAATCATATAAAGCAGTTAAAATGAGAAAAGTATGTGTTCCTTACTCGGCGATGCTGTCGCCCTTTATAGTACATAAAAAATGATTTATGTGTTCGAAAACTAATTTATTCGGGCATGTTGACGTTGTGTTCCTTCCTTCTTTTCCACTTTTCTTTCATTGAAACTTTTTGATACAGATGGCACAATTTTACATGAATTTATATATATTTACATTTTGATATAAGTGGCACATTTTATATAACTTTTGATTTAAATGGCACATTTTTTTTCTAATTTTCATAACTGAAATACAAACGAAATTTGTAGATAAAAGAAAATATAAATGGCACAATGCACCTTGGGATCTGGTTTATTCATTTTACAAAAATGGTACAATTTCATGAAATTGTTTTTATATGCATGGCACAAATCTTTCACGTGGTCCTGATGAATTTGAATTCTGCTCACAGTTTGAGGGCGAGGTCACGAGAATTGGTGTGTGTTTCCCTGATGGCTGCAGCAGCTCAGACGTTCAGATATATCTGCGACAGGGTGAGTCTTCTTCGTCTTCGTCCGTGTGAGCTCTAGTGCAGAGGTGTGGTGTGTTCGGTAGTTGAGTGGGGTCGGTCTGCTCAAGTGTGTGTGTGTGTGTGTGTGTGTGTGTGTCTGTGTGTGTGTATGTGTGTTTGGCATCTGCATCAGTGAGGCAATATGTCTCTGCTGTTGGTTGTCTGTCCGAGAGTGTCAGTTGGTCTGACTGATCTTGTAGATAGTCTAGTTGACTTGTCTGCCTGTTTGAGTCGCTGTGTGTAGTCTTCAGTTTCATGTCTGTTCACGTTATGTGATCTTAGACAAAAAAAAAAAAAAAAAGCAGCAATTAGAAATAACCCAAGCAACATCATATACAAATATACAACATCTACATCTTATTACAGGTAGGGTAAAAATTGGACCTTGAGTTAATGCTAATTCCGTGTTACATATTAATTATTAGTGATGAATTAGTTAAAATTTTTCATCAAGGGAAGATCCAGATACAGCAGGCAAAAAAAAAAAAAAAAAATTTCAACTATTTACATTTTAGAAGTATATGCACGTTTGATATTTTTCCTCCACAAATGCATTTATTTTTCCACCACAAATGCAGTTATTCTTAAGTTTTGTTTTAAATTTTGTTGTAGGTTTTTGTTTAAACTGTAGATCAAAGAGGTCATTGACCTAACATGATAACATGATATTTCGAGTTCCTAAAGTTAATTACATTTCGGTGACTTTTTGGGTTGGACAGAGATTACCCAGAATCCTCTGGCTGTTTTTCCGAGGTACTTCCAACACGCATTCTGTAACAACCTATATCCCTCTAGAAGAGACAGGGGAATATTTGAAATACATGCATTGTCAGCACGTTTTGCCCCACCCACTTTTTGCCAGTCTGTCCACTCTTTCGTTACATTCCACAATGTGATGGAATCCAGCAGAATGATACACTACTAGCCAACCTTTCAAAAGTAAGGGATGTATCAAATGTTTGATTTCAACATTAAGATGTTGTTGAACTGTAGAGCATATAAAGCTGACTTTTCATCAACACAGAAAAGAATTTGGAAATCTTTGTTTAAGCAAATCAAATAGATAATATAGGGCCATAAGAATGGCAGTGAGCTCCTCTCCGTGAATATGGATCTGTATTTTCCAACATAAAACGATCTTTCCACTTTAAACAAAAGGAATAGTGAAAGGTGCTCCAGCTTCCTGGTTGTCCAACAGAGATCCATCCCAGTAAACTTTGAGACGATCAGGGAAATAATTGTTTATAATATGATCGTTTACTGATGCACCAAGAATGTTATCAGTGTCATTTTTTTTTTCGTAAAGAATCACGATTGATATCAAAATTTGCTACTGGATGTTCACTCTGTGTGTGTGTGTGTGTGTGTGTGTGTGTGTGTGTGTGTGTGTGTGTGTGTGTGTGTGTGTGCGGGCGTGCCTCTGTGTGTGTGTGTGTGTGTGTGTGTGTGTGTGTGTGTGTGTGTGTGCGGGGGTGTGTGCATACGCGCGACTGCGTGCGTGCCTCTGTGTGTGTGTGTGTGTGTGTGTGTGTGTGTGTGTGTGTGTGTGTGGAAGGTTATGCAGGGGTGGTGGTGGCGGGAGTGGAGAGAGTGGGGGAGAGAGGGGCAGGGGGATCACTGTGTTTGCTGGGTTATCTGTAGGCTTTTTTTTGTTGTTGTAAAGAGTATCAACATCTCTATCTTACGTTTGTTTACATTTTTGTCGATCTTTATATACTGAATGCATACTGCTGTTATGAATGTATTGTAATGTGTTGCGAGCTCTGACAATGTTCGGTAATGTCTTGTGCCGTGATGTACAAATATGCTGTTGTACTGAACAGTCATGTAGATATTTTCCTGTGTGTTGTGCATGCTCTGTGTGTGTGTGTGTGTGTGTGTGTGTGTGTGTGTGTGTGTGTGTGTGTGTGTGTGTGCAATAGTGTATTATCCTGAACTGAACTGCCCGTTGTTTAGATGTTCAATTCACTGCTAACAGGTGAGGAATCATACTTGACTTCGTGTCATTTATCGTGTGACCTGTAGCTGGCCTGTACTGTAATGGACTGTGTCACTGTAGTGTGTCCGTGTATCTTGAACTTTCCATATATGTGTGTGCGTGTGTGTATGTGATTGTATGTGTGTGCGCGCGTACATGCGGGTGTGTGAATATGCGCGTGATTGTGCACGCAGGTGCATTCTTGCTGGTGTGTTGTGGGTGTGCCGTGTGTTAGGTAAGGAGAGGAACAGAAGGATGTGTGTGTGTGTGTGTGTGTGTGTGTGTGTGTGTGTGTGCACGCGCGTGTGTATGTACGTGCGCGCGCGCGCGCGCGCGCGCGTGTGTGTGTTTGTGTGTGTGTGTGTGTGTGTGTGTGTGTGTGTGTGTGTGAGTCAAACAGGAGGGGGTAGGGGGGGCGTGTGTGTTTCTGCGTTTTTGTGTGTATGTGTGTGCCCAGTGTGAATATACTCGGTGTATTTGCATGCAAACGTGTGTTTTTACACGTGTGTGTGTGTGTGTGTGTGTGTGTGTGTGCTCGTCGTGCTCTGTGCGAATATTTGCCGTGCACTTGCATACATGTGACTGCAAACGTGTATTGTTGCTACACACGTGTGTGCGCTCATGCACGAGTGAGTGAGCAGTGGCTGTGGTTGCAGAGGGGGGCTTCCAAGGCCTGGAGGAACTGCAGCTGACAGTGGAGAGTGTGGATCACGTGATCTGCCAGTCACGTGAGGTGCACTGGAGCTCCGCCACCGTCACTGTCGTGTAGGTCTTGGTAGAGAATCGTGTGCACCTGTCAGTTGGGCGTTATAGTGGAGGTTGTCTAACACATACGCTTTAAAAGAACTGCTCCGACGCTGACTGAAGCGAGAATTAGAACAGAACATGAGGAAACGTCCAAAATTCGAACATTGTTAAAAACCGTAGAGTGTGACTGAAAGCAAAATCGTTGTGAATATTAAACTGCTGTTCAAAAGAATACTATTGTTTTGTGCTTTCGTCAAATTAGGTAACTGAAAAAGTCTTTGAGTACTTGTAAGTATATATTTTTAGATCAAACTTCCTCTGTGGTGAAAAGAATCGATTATTTTGATAGTTTCAGAAGTGTCAGACATGGTGAAAATCTTTCCCCAGTTTTTTTTCTTTTTTTTTTCTTTTCTTTTCATTAAAAAAAGAAAATGATCTCGACCAATATTCCATTGACCATGAGATCGCGTCATTTAACATGAACTGGAGCTCCGCTGCTGTTTTCGTATGTGTGTACGAGTGTGTATGTGAGTGTGTGTGCGTGTGTGTGTGTGTGTGTGTGTGTGTGTGTGTGAATATGCGCGTGTGTAGGTGATTGTGCACGCAGGTACATATTTGCTGAAATTGGAGCTTGGGGGTTGTAGGAATGTCTGCATACAGCCTCATGAAACAGCTCTCAGTTGCAGGGAGGGAAAAAAAAACAGAGCCCTGAAAGCAATAGCATAAGCGGCAGACAGGTGTTCAAGCTGGATCTGGTCAAGGAGGAACAAAAGTGAACATCATAAGGCTTAACTTTCCTACAAATATCAGGTGTCCCAGTGGCTCAGTGGTTAGAGTGCGAGTCATTAAGTGGAAAATGAGCATGTCCAGAGGGGCATGGGTTCGAATCCCAGCCATGGCTTGTCCCAAGATGAAAAAAAAGGGGGCAGCAGAGGGACATCCGGAGTCATGAACCGGGTGTGGCCCAACCCCCCTAGAGTGTCAGGAGATAAGGGCCGAAACACTTGCTTGAAGGGGGCTCTCTTCTGAGGACTCTCTGCTGCCACGCTCTCCACGAGTTTCTTTCTACTGGTATGCATCTAAATCTTCATGATTTAGATTTTGTTTGTCAGTACATTTTTTTTGTTTTCGCTTTTGCATGCAGAGGATACAGTTTTGCTTGCCAACATATATAATGGTTGGCCAAAGTTCTGGCTGTCCAGCATGAGTATTGTACTGAACGAAAACTTAAAACGCTTACGTACGTAGTCGTGTCTAATTCGCGTAAAACCCCAAGTCATGCTATAAGAAACACCAGTCGTTATCTGTCATGCTATGAACTGTGTAAACAGCGTTGACTGTTAATTGTTGCTTTTCCAGGACAGGTCTAGTTGGTTTTTTTGTTTTTTTTTTTTTTTTTTTTAATTGTGTGGTGACGTCCCGGAAAATGGATGCCTGTCATCAGCCGGGGGCTGTAGTACAGCTGAAACTGAAAACGGTCACCAGGCAGACCGTGGACAGCTTGGTCATTGACAGAACAGATGTAGGGTGTCCACCGCCCTCATCAGGCCTTGGTGCCAAGGTGTAGCAAGATGTGGGGTGTCCACCGTCCTCACCAGGCCTTGGTGCCAAGGTGTAGCAAGATGTGGGATATCCACCGTTCCCACCAGGCCTTGGTGCCAAGGTGTAGCAAGATGTGGGACATCCACCGTCCTCACCAGGCCTTGATGCCAAGGTGTAGCAAGATGTGGGATATCCACCGTCCTCACCAGGCCTTGATGCCAAGGTGTAGCAAGATGTGGGGTGTCCACCGTCCTCACCAAGCCTTGGTGCCAAGGTGTAGCAAGATGTGGGGTGTCCACCGTCCTCACCAGGCCTTGGTGCCAAGGTGTAGCAAGATGTAGGGTGTCCACCGTCCTCATCAGGCCTTGGTGCCAAGGTGTAGCAAGATGTAGGGTGTCCACCGTCCTCATCAGGCCTTGGTGCCAAGGTGTAGCAAGATGTAGGCAGTCCAGCTGATCAAGGTCAGTGTGGTTCGAGTTTCTGCATTTAGGGGGCCCCCGAGGTCGGCGGAGCTGGAAGCAACATGATTTGGTGAGAGTCGATCGTATGCTTGCCCTGCTGCTGTGAGAGTCATTTCATTGTTTTTGTCACTCATGCATTCAAAAGTGTTTGTTCAGTGGGCGAATTGGTAGACAATATAGCTTCTGTTTCTTTTTGAACAAAAGAAATATTTCACAGTAATCGATAGGGTGGATGGGTAGGATGGATGGACAGGATGGATGAACAGGGTGGATGGATAGAATGGATGGACAGAGTTGATGGGTAGGGTGGATGGGTTGACAGGGTGGACAGACAGAATGGATAGGGTGGATAGGTAGGGTGGATGGGTAGGATAGATTGACAGGGTGGATGGACAGCGTGGATGGATAGGGTGGTTGGATATTGGGTGGATGGTCAGGGTGGATGGATAGGATGGATGGACAGGGTGGATGGATATAGGGTGGATGGGTAGGGTGGATGGGTTGGTTGATCTGCTAGGAGTATCATGCATCGCATTATGTTTAAAGTTTTGCCGTCGTGTTAATTAGCAGTTTTAAATAATTAGTGATTAGTTTGAATGGTTACCTGATTCACCCTTGATTGACTGATTGGGTTAGATGCCATTCGTCACGGGTGGGTGGTTGACCTGCTGACTCACTGTCCACTTGCTGTTGTCTGCAGCGTGTTCCTGTGCCTGCTGGGGGCGGTGGTGGGGTTCTCCACGGTGTACCAGCTGACGGTCAACGTCCACCTGTCCCGCAAGGACACGGACGGCAGCAGTAACGGACCCAGTGACCTGGCCAACCTGCTGCGGAGCCAGTCGTCCACCTCGTCCACGGCCTCAGAGTACACCATGCTGCTGAGCAGACCCATCACGCCCCGCAGACCTGAACGAGGTGAGCTGCTGGTGTGCAGCACGGCCAGTGCTGTTTTTTAAAGTGGGGACTCCATCCTCTATTTTTTCCCACTTTCCTTTCTTTAGTTCTTTTCTTTTGTTGATGATAATACATCTGACTCTTACTCACCATGCAAAATCTGTGTGGTCAATTATGAAAAGGACAATCTCTTGCTGATGTTAACATTTTGTCGTTTGATGCACAGCGTCTGGTTTTTTTCTTCTGCTGTGCTGACACATTCATACCATCATGTTTACCACTTTCAGCCGAAAGAAACAAAATTGAAACGAGGAATAAAGGTTACAGTATTTATGAGAAAACAATGCTTAGTACACGATGGCATTCAAGCATGCAAGCACACAGACGCACACTCGCACGCACACTTGCATGGGGAGTGTTGATGATTATGCTGATTTGACATTTAGGGTTTGTGTTTGTCGTCATTCATGTCATGGTGTAGCCTCTAACCTGTTCAGTGTTCAACATAAACAAAATATGTTATTACACAATGATTGTTGCATGGTTTGTGTTTTCCTTGTCTAAATTGGAAATGAAATGAGGCAGGGAACAGCAAACAATAAACAGTAAACAAGTGGGGTAGTCTTTGCTCCCATAAGGAAACCTAACACAGAGTAACTTTTATTCAAGACTGGCACAGCCTTTTAAACTTGAATAAAGTCCGACAATACGAAGACGAACAATCTAATAGTGGGAGAAAAAAACAAGCGCAGGCCAACAACTAATTGTCTTCATAGTAATGACTTGGCAGAACTTTGAACTTGAACTTAAGGAGGGGGGGGGGGGGGGGGGGGGCGGCAGGAAGTTGAAGATGTAAAAACTGGGAACATGAAATTAAGGAAATATGAAAACTCTTCACTGGCTGCATAAGGGAACCATCGCAATCCCTTTTAAAGGCAGATATATTTGTATTGCCTGCTCCGAGCAATATTTTCATATTTTCTTAATTTCATGTTCCCAGTTTTTTACATCTTCAACCTCCTGCCCCCCCCCCCCCCCCCCCCCCCCCCCCCCCTTAAGTTCAAAGTTCTGCCAAGTCATTACTATGAAGACAATTTAGTTGTTGGCCTGCGCTTGTTTCTTTCCCCCACTATTAGATTGTTCGTCTTTGTATTTGTCTGACTTTATTCAAGTTTAAAAGGCTGTGCCAGTCTTGAATAAAAGTTACTCTGTGTTAGGTTTCCTTATGGGAGCAAAGACTACCCCACTTGTTTACTGTTTATTTTTTCCTTGTCTGTTTTTCACTCGGCCTTGAGTTTCCTCTCATTTTTTTTGAAAACCGCAGGTAGGTGACATTGTTATCGAATTACACGCAGATCACACATTCTACACTCGCTCATGCTTTTGAAAAGATGAAGATGCGCCATGGTGTGATTTTGTGTGATGAACCGCTCAGCATTAGCCATCTGACTGAATACTGGAATGTATATGACGTGGGACTATAGCACTATACGGCACACTCTTGGAAGACCCCCAACAGATACGCTTCTTCAGGTGCACCAAGTGTGCCTTTACATTTTTACAAAAAAACAATATATTATTTTAATCTCATACGAGTTGCTGTCTGCATCCCCTCTCAACCCACTATCTTTGACTCAGCGTGTTCCTTTCAATGCCTGATTTTATTTTTGTGGTTCTATACAGTTGTTTGTGCGTGCATGCGTGCGTGTGTGTGAGTGTGTGTGCGTGCATGTGTGTGTGTGTGTGTGTGTGTGTGTGTGTGTGCGTGTGTACGTGCGTGCGTGCGTGTGTGTGCATGCGAGCGCGCGCGCGCGCGTGTGTGTGTGTGTGTGTGTGTGTGTGTGTGTGCGTGTTTGTGTGTGTTCTGCATTGCATTGCATTCTAGTGTTGTCTAATATGGTCTTCTGCAGTCTGATGCAGTGTCAGCTTGTCTGTTCTCGTCAGTTAAATTGATCCCAACTCCACTTTCTATGTCCAGCTCGCATGATTCAAGTGATGCAATGCTTCTCCATGAAAGCCGGCATGGATCGTTTGACCAACCCACAACCCCAAGGTCAGTGTGGAATGACTGGTGGACACACACTCCAGGTCAAGGTCAAGATCAAGGTCAGGAGCAGGAGGCCCCGGAAGTGTTGCCATGCCTACACGGTCTGCGGGTGCTGAGCATGGTGTGGGTCATCTATGGCCAGACATACTACTTCACCACTAAAGTCCCAAGTGAGTGGAAGAAAATTTGTTTGCTTTATATTACATCATTATTTTCACCACTAAAGTCCCTAGTGAGTGAGTGGAAGAAAATGTGTTTGTTTCATATTACATAATTATTTTCACTACTAAAGTCCGAAGTGAACAACATAAGATTTGTTTGTTTTATATTACATCATCATTTCACCACTGAAGTCCCTAGTGAGTGGAATAAGATTTGCTTGTTTTATATTACATCATCATTTCACCACTGAAGTCCCTAGTGAGTGGAATAAGATTTGTTTGTTTTATATCGCACAATTATTTCTCCACTTAAGTCCGTAGAGAGTAGAAGAAAGTGTGTTCGCTTTAGAGTACCGAAGACACGCGGAGTTCACGAACTTTCTCTTTGTTGTCCCATCTTTTATGGTCTGCGGTTGGCATTAGCTTCATAGAGCTCTTACTTCCCTATGCAAAGCCTCGTGCATGTTCAGAACACCTCCAGCAGTCCACAGGGAACTAAAGGGGTTAATGAGTCCAGGCTTCAGGAGAGAGACCCCGCTCTGCTGCTATATCACTTCAGCAGTGTGCGGTGGTGCGTGTTCTGAACGTAGATCTGGACTGACTGCGTCTCTGCTCTGCTGCTATATCACTTCAGCAGTGTGCGGTGGTGCGTGTTCTGAACGTTGATCTGGACTGACTGTGTCTCTGCTCTGCTGCTATATCATTTCAGCAGTGTGTGGTGGTGCATGTTCTGAACGTAGATCTGGACTGACTGTCTCTGTTCTGCTGCTATATCACTTCAGCAGTGTGCGGTGGTGCATGTTCTGAATGTAGATCTGGACTGACTGTGTCTCTAAAGCGGAAGGTCATAAGATTGTTCTTGCTTGGGTTTCCGGTCATGTTGGCATTCGGGGAAACGAAACGGCTGATCGTTTGGTGGAAATTGTCCAACATATCTATCCCTACTCAGATTAGACACTGAAGGTTAATGATTATATCAGAGACCTCTGGCAAGAGGACTGGAATACACAGACGAGTAACAAACATTTCCAGATTCGTCCAAGACTAAAAGAGTTCCTCTTATCTGCCTCTGGTGGTCACAAAGAAAAAAACAGTTTCATGCCGGCTGCACTCTGGCCATCCGTTTTTAATTCATTCTTATCTTTTAAAGAGAGAAGAAGCTCCACGTTGCGTCCCATGTGATGAACGTCTCAATATAAGACACATTCTAATTGAACGTAAGGAGCTACATGATGTCAGCCATAAACACGTTTACGGCAAGCTCAATGGAGACCTTGTTCTGGGATGTTCCCCCGGATTTGATTTACGAGTTTTGCAGAGATTTGATTTTAAATTGAGTGTGACAGACTCGTTTTGGCCGGTCTTTCGATGTAAAGAAATAACTGGTGTCGAGTTGTAGTTTTGGATTCTAATTCTCTCACTTTGTTTTTTTTTTCTTAATAGTTTCAGTCCTGATATGGCTTTTTGTGTTCGGCAGGGCTTAAGGCAATTTGATTTTGATTTGATCTGAATTGATTTGATTGCAATATGTCTAAGCCCCCTTCTGACGGCAGTGCCATGGTTCGGTGTCAGAAATTCTTGCCAAAGGGGGACAAACTGCTGTGAGGACCGTCCGAATGCCTGAACAGTCCATGTGAACACCGTCTATGTTTTATGATACGTCTGGCACCAGAAGAATACCGGCGGACTTTTCTTCCTTTCGCAAGAGTTCTTTGGATCATGTGGCCCGACATACGTGTTCATATCTTTGCATAAAACAGAGAGAGATGAAAACCTAGGGCGAACTTTGACAGTCTAGTTTTTAAATTCTGCTTCTTTTCATTTAAAATTGACTTCGTCTTCAATGCAAACGAGACAAATGCCGTCTTCAAAGCTAAAGGTCAAAAAGGACATCTGTTTTGATTATGTTCAGCCATTAGGTATTATCCCCATGCACCAGAAATAGCGATCTCCTCAGACTGTGGTAAGACCCATCGGAATCTTCACACCGGGGGTTGACAGTGTTGAAAAGCATAGACCACCCTGGCCTGACTAGGTACAGTGACGTCATCACTATCTCCCTCTGTGCTTCCAGAAGGAGTTCCCTACGTTCAAGCTCCGGGTCTGTTGAGGCTGTAATCAGCCGGCCAGACAGCCACACGATTCACGTGCTTGAGAGACGTTCTCTTCTATCAGAAGTTCGTTTGCTCTGACACGCACACCACTCCCAACTTCTTCTACGTACACCTCTTAACCTTGTCCCCCACAAAGCTGTCCAAAACCAAATCTACTTCTTGACCTCGGAGCCAGACCAGCCAACATCTCCCGTAGGATAGAGATTGTGCTTTTACTGACTTGCTCTCCGTTGTCTTGTTGTCTTGTCTTGTCTTGTCTTGTCTTGTCTTGCTTGGCTTGGCTTGGCTTGGCTTGCCTTGCCTTGCCTTGCCTTGCCTTGTCTTGTCTTGCCTTGCCTTGCCTTGCCTTGCCTTGCCTTGCCTTGTCTTGTCTTGTCTTGTCTTGTCTTGTCCTGTCTTGCCTTACCAGTGTTATGATCACCAGTAGAGGTCGCTGAGCCATCACCTCGAGTTGACCTTCCGGACAGTCTGGCCTATGTGTCAGCAGTCGTCATGCCCACCGCCACTGGTGAAGGACAGCACTGTCCAGTTCACTCTGTTCAATGACAGACCCCGCTGGTCTGCTATTTTGTATATCAGTGCATGGCGTGTGGACAGGACTGAAGTCGCCACGACTGGAAAGGAAAGGCTGTAGAGTGTATGATATTTTTATTTTGTGATGAATGACGGGGAAAATGAACGAGGGCAACGACTGTTTGAGATTACATAACATGGCTTTATACAATGCCTGCTCTCACAGTATATCCCTGTATCAATGGAAGCAAGCCTGAAAAATAAAACTACCAGCATTCTTGTCCCGGGAAATTAATGACACTTTAAATTGGCAATCAAAAGTGAACGGCACTGAATTCTGTAGCCCCTAGTCTTTCCATTTGAATCCCCACACCACGTCTCTGGGCGAGAGCTGGCAGTAAAATGTCACAATGATATGAAATTTGGGGGGCTGAATCAGTGAATGTCCCGGCCATGAATCCCTGGCACTAACCACTGGACCAAAGTGGCTGGTACCCTTGACATCTGT
>JADBJO010007122.1:37500-119098 GCA_016801955.1 Conus betulinus
AAATGTGCCTGTGTGATGATTTACTTCCTTTCATTCTTTCTTTCTTTCTTTCTTTCTGTCTTTCTTTCTTGGTTTTTTTCCATATCTTTTTTTTCATTGCATGCTGCTATGTCACGTATGTATCTTCTGTATGTTAACATTCATGCAGTACACAGAATGAACAAACACTGTGCTTCACTGTTTCCTTTCATTTTTCTCCATTTCTCTGTCTGACTGTCTCTCTCTCATTCTCTCGCCCCACCCTTCTCTCTTCTTTCTCTCTCTGTTTTCTCTCTCTCTCTGTCTCTCTCTCTCTCTCTCTCACTGTGTGTGTGTGTGTGTGTGTGTGTGTGTGTGTGTGTGTGTGTGTGTGTGTGTGTGTGTGTGTGTGTGTGTGTGTGTGTGTGTGTGTGTGTGTGTGTGATATGCACATTTCTGATCGTGTTTGTAATCAGTTGGTTTTAAAATGTACCTGTTTTTAATGATGATTTCTTTTTTTTCTTTCTTTCTTTCTTTCTTTCTTTCTCTTGTTTTTTTCCTATTTTTTTTTTTCTCACATGCTGCTGTATCCCGTTCATATCTTCTGTATGTTAACATTCATGCAGTACACAGAATGACAAACACTGTGCTTCACTGTTTCCTTTCATCCTCTCCATTTCTCTGTCTCTCTATCTCTCTTTCTCTGTCTCCCTCTTTCTTTCTTTCTCCCCCCCCCCCCCCCCCCCCCCCCCCCCCCACTCTCTCTCTCTTTCTTTTCACCCTATTGCCCCAGTCAACATGTTGGTAATAATTCTCGCCTTTTTACGCTCGCTCTCCCTCTTGATCTTTTCTTTCATTTGTGTATCCTTGCTTTCTTTTTTTTCCCAGTCTCCATCCTCTCTATGTGTCTCACTCACTCTCTCTCTCTCTCTCTCTCTCTGATGATAATGATAATGTTTATCTTTTAACTGCTCTCCCTCCCTCCCTCCCTGAATGTTAATGATAACGTTTATCTTTTAACTTCTCTCCCTCCCTCCCTCCCTCCCTCCCTGAATGTTAATGATAACGTTTATCTTTTAACTTCTCTCCCTCCCTCCCTCCCTCTTTTATCAACTTCTCTCTTTACTTTACTTCTTTTTTTATTCCCCCTTTCATTCTCACATTCTTTCCATCACTGGTTGCAAATAATACTCATGTTTCTTTTTTTTCCCCTGCATTCTCTAACATTCTCTTCCTCTCAGCGGTGTATCCATTCCCCTCTGTTTTCTGTATTACCCTGTCCTGCCTTCCTGTCTCTCCACCTGTCCCTGCAGGATCGTCCCGGTGTACGTGATGGTGATGATGCTGTCCATGTTTGTGGTGCCCCATGTTGGAAGCGGTCCTCTGTGGCCCGAGCTGTCCGTGTTGACGGACCACTGCCCGGCCAACTGGTGGTCCAATCTCTTCTTCATCAACAACCTGGTCCGTTCGGACCGCATGGTGTGTAGCTCTCGTCTGTGTAGCAGAGGACCGAACCAGGAGTGAGGAGTCTGTGTCACCAAGTGTGTGTGTGTGTACGTGTATGTTCTTGTGTCGCACACATGCACACGCACGCACATATGCACACACACGCGCGCACACATGCATGCACGCACGCATTCACGCATGTATGCACACACGGACGCAGATACACACAAACACGTACAAACAAGAAGACATGCTATCATGACGCAGATAATGTGTGTTAGAATGATTACTTACGTTGGTTTCTTTGGTGTGGTTTGAATCCATTTCACTTAATTTGTTTGATTCAATTTCATTTCATTCGATTCAGTTTGATTTGAAAGGAAACAGGAAATAACAAACAAGTACGGTAATTCTTGCTCCCATAATGAAATAAACACATGCCCATAACTCCAAACCAATGCTGCTTACGACACCGAATCGACTAGCAGAAATGACAACACAGAGCACACAGAACAAAGAAAGAAACGTCAGTTTAATCTGATTTTGCTCAGTGTGGTTTTTTATTTCTTTATTTTCGTTTGGTTTGTTCAAGTTTCATGTCATTTGACTTAATTCGGTTAACTTGATTTTGTTACATTCATCCAATTGATGTTGTGTATTTATTTGGTGTGATCACCGTGGCCTGATTTGATTTGATAAAACTTAGTTTGGTTTCATCCTGTTTGATCCTGTTCATCTATTGATTTGTTCAGTTTAAGTTTTATTTTCTCTGTATACTCTGGTTTGATTCGATTTCATTGGATTCGATTGAGTTTGATTTAATTAGATTTCACCTGCATTGGATTTTAATTAAATCAGTTTGATTTGATTTTTTTTTTTTAAGAAAATAGTTCTATTTGATTTTATTTGATTCAGTTCGATTTCTTTTGATTTGATTCAGTTTGATTTCATAAGATTTGACCCGATTGGATTTGAATTAATTCAGTTTGATTGAAGTGGGTCCAGTTTAATGTGTTGGGGGAAAAAATTACTCGATTTGATTTGATTTGATTCAGTTTTTTTTCGGCCTGATTTGATCTGATACAGTGAGCAGGATGTTGGTATGTGACAGTGCATGGAGTGGACGTGGTATCTGGCCAATGACATGCAGTTTTACCTGGTGTCGCCTCTCTTCATTTGTCTGTTACACTAGTGAGTGGGTTGTCTTTCCTGCTATCATGTTGAGGGCTTGGTTTGGTTAGTTGCCATGAATGACTGGCGGGTTGGCTGACTTGCCGCCAAGAAATAGATGGGTGAAGTGATTAGATGGTTGGTTGGTTAGCTGGTTGGCGGTCTCTTGGCCTTTCATTGGATGGTAGGTCACTTGCCTCTGGTGTGTGTGCGTGTGTGTGTGTGTATGTGTGTGTGTGTGCACGTGTGTGCGTGTGCGTGTAACAGAAAGAGAGGGAGTTACAGAGACAGAGAGAGTGTTTTCATTTTTGTCATCAAGTGCGCAGTCTTGGCTGATAAGCTGACCTATGATTGATCTTTCCATTTCGTCATCAGTTCGATCGGTTGACTGATGAATGTGCTTGTGTGTGTGTGTGCAGCTGTCCTCCCATGGGCCTCTTTCTGTGCGGAGTGGCGATGTTTATTTCCAGCATACTGACTGGCTTCATCGCTACCTACAACCATCTGTCTCTCAATTCTGTGCATCTCAGCCAGTCAGTGTCGCTTCTCTCCCCTTCCTGGCTGTGTCTGTCTGTCTCTTTCAATCCTTGTCCTGTCTGTGTATCTGACTACTTGTCCGTTTTCTCTGTTTGTTTATCCTATTTGTGTGGTTGCCCCCACACCCTCTCTCTCTCTCTCTCTTTCTCTCCCTCTCTCTCTCATACTGTTTTTGTTTGTATGTATATGCATGTATATTACTGTATGTATTATACACATATTCAGGCACACGTGCGCGCGCGCACACACACACACACACACACACACACACACACACACACACACACACGCACATACACACACGTGTCTCTGTGTCTTCCTCACACATAGTAGGCCTTCAGTAAGGAAAGCACAAACTTAATAGTAACAGCAAACTAGCCACACGCTATTTACATTTACACACACACACACACACACACACACACACACACACACACACACACACACACACATACACACACACTTGTAAGCGTGCACGCGCACACACACACACATACATAAACACACACTTGTAAGCGTGCGCACGCACACACGTGTGGGTGTGGGTGCACATGCACACGTGTTTTCTCTGTGTGTGTGTGTGTGCGTGTGCATGTATGTGTAGATGTAAATAGCGTGTGGCTGGTTTGTTGTTAAATTAAGTTTGTGCTTTCCATACAAGTACTATCTGTGGGGAAGGGTGGAGCTAGTTTGTTTACACCTTTGCCATGCTTCCTGGGTCTTCCATGACTCAGTGACTCCATAAAAACATCATATCTTATAAATGGATGGAGCTATGCTCATGAAATCATAGGAGTTTGTCAACGACTTTAACAGCCGTTGGTCACTGAAATTTCATGTATATATGGGCACAATCAGTTACCGTAATTAGTCGCGGCTCCCCCATGACCCATACATTTTAATGGGTCACACATAGCCCACGCCATCGGGTGAGGAATGAGCTGCTGAACCACTCTTTATCAGGTGGGTCTTACAAGACCCGCGTGACCTGAATAGGGATAAGCAACAGGGATAAGCAAGGAAAAGCCTCTGCAAAATGTGTGGGTCTTGGACAACCCACATGATCGGGTCTGTATAGTCAAAAATGTCATCCGGTAAAGGTAACCATTTCTTTTCTTTTCCATTTGTGGAGGGCTGGATGTAAAGAGCCTGT
The DNA here is from genome assembly GCA_016801955.1 of Conus betulinus. Taxonomy (NCBI): domain Eukaryota; kingdom Metazoa; phylum Mollusca; class Gastropoda; order Neogastropoda; family Conidae; genus Conus; species Conus betulinus. Next base: position 41,765 of record JADBJO010007122.1, read on the forward strand.
TGTTTGTGTACTTTTTTTCACCAGTGAAAAAGTGTTCGCTTTCTCTCTCTCTCTGTCTCTCTTCTTCTTCTCCCTGGCTGTAAAATAAGTGCATCGGTGTATTTTGTGTTTTTCTTGTATGGAAGGATTTTGTTTCCTTTCATTTGGTGCATGTGTGTGTGTGTGTGTGTGTGTGTGTGTGTGTGTGTGTGTGTGTTGAGGAGGCCTTCTTCCTCTTTTCCTCCATGAGAACCTCCAACCTAACCCTTCCCTTCCTCTCTCTTCACAGTCACCACCCCGTCCTCCTCATAGCCATTAGTTACCATTTAATAGTGCATTTGTGAAGGTTTGTCCCCCCTCCCCCCCACCTCACTCCTCTTTCCTCCCTGGTCTGGACAAACCGATTCACTCCAGTGTTCATTCATTCTTCTTTGCCATTTCTCCCCACGCCTGTTGATCAAGGTACCGTCACATGATCCAGTGCAGCCTTACTTCTGTTCTCCCCAGATTTTCCAGCAGTGGTTACATGGAGCACTACCTGATCAAGCCGTACTGTCGCATGGCGCCGTACGTAGTTGGCATCCTGACAGGGTATTTCTTGCACAGGTTGCGCTGCCAGCTGAGAATTCATCTGGTCAGTGCATCTGTGTCATCTGTGTGTGTGTGTGTGTGTGTGCGTGTGCGTGCGTGTGTGTGCATGTGTGTGCGCGTGTGTGTACGTTTTATTGTGTGTGTGTGTTGTGTAGTGTTTGATATGAGTCTGTGTCTGTGCATGTGCCCGTGCAGTGTGTGTGTGTGTGTGTGTGTGTGTGTGTGTGTGTGTGTGTGTGTGTGTGTGCCCGCGCACGCTGTACATGTGCTTCAAAGTGATGTGTGTGTGTGCATGTGTGTGTGTGCTGCATGCATGCACGTGCTTCAAAGTGAGGCTTGCACACTTTTGCATTGATGCACGCATGTGTAGAGGGGCGAGAGGGTCAGGTCTCGTTTATAGCCCGTCAACTATGGACGCCATGTTGGAGTGCGCAGCAGATGGCAAAGGACAGAGTAGGCTGAATCTGGTAGAAATTATAATTATGTGAAGAGTAAAAGTGTATAAATCGCTTATCATTATGATTAGGCAGTTGGTACATACCAGATAACTTTCATATAAAGCTACAAGTGATAAATACTGGTGCAACAAGAGTCATTTTCTGTAGTAGCTTATCACGAAAGTCAGTCAGGGGCCTGGTACTGCCTTATGTATTGGAGCTACTGACCCCAGCTGACCGTCTGTGTGAGTGACCCTTCATACAGCCAGTGTCTAATGTGTCATGAAGAACTTCAGTGGGTTCCTTTTTGTTGTTTGTTTGCTTGTTTTATCTACTGATGTACATTTCTGAATCCAAGACTTGTTGTTTCCCAAAACATGTCTTCAGTGGATTCCTTTTTGTTGTTCGTTTGCTTGTTTTATCTACTGATGTACATTTCTGAATCCAAGACTTGTTGTTTCCCAAAACATGTCTTCATTCTTTTCAGCCACAATACAGGCGAAGAAAACGTGTAAATATATAGAGTGGACTCTATTGTAGTGTACATAATTTGATCAAACTACACACTTGACTGGTATTGTCTTTACGTATAATCACACATGCATCAGTTTAATACATACACGTGTAGATTATGGTCTGCGCTGATGAACTCCGAACATGGCAGTGAACAATGTTCAGATGTTAGTGGGATGAACTTTGGAGGCCAAAGAACAAGACCTCTCCCTCCCCCCCTCTGCTCTTCTCCCCTGCCCCCTGCTCTTCTCCCCTGCCCCCTGCTCTTCTCCCCTGCCCCCTGCTCTTCTCCCCTGCCCCCTGCTCTTCTCCCCTACCCCCCGCTCTTCTCCCCTGCCCTGTGCTCTTCTCCCCTGCCCCCCTGCTCTTCTCCCCTGCCCTCTGCTCTTCTCCCCTGCCCCCTGCTCTTCTCCCCTGCTCTTCTCCCCTGCCCTGTGCTCTTCTCTCCCCTGCCCCCCCTGCTCTTCTCCCCTGCCCCCTGCTCTTCTCCCCTGCTCTTCTCCCCTGCCCTGTGCTCTTCTCCCCTGCCCCCTGCTCTTCTTCCCTGCCCCCCTGCTCTTCTCCCCTGCCCCCTGCTCTTCTCCCCTGCCCCCTGCTCTTCTCCCCTGCCCCCTGCTCTTCTCCCCTGCCCTGTGCTCTTCTCCCCTGCCCCCCTGCTCTTCTCCCCTGCCCCCTGCTCTTCTCCCCCTGCCCTCTGCTCTTCTCCCCTGCCCCCTGCTCTTCTCCCCTGCTCTTCTCCCCTGCCCCCTGCTCTTCTCCCCTGCCCCCTGCTCTTCTCCCCTGCCCCCTGCTCTTCTCCCCTGCTCTTCTCCCCTGCCCTGTGCTCTTCTCCCCTGCCTTCTCCCCTGCCCTGTGCTCTTCTCCCCTGCCCTGTGCTCTTCTCCCCTGCCCTGTGCTCTTCTCCCCTGCCCCCTGTGCTCTTCTCCCCTGCCCTGTGCTCTTCTCCCCTGCCTTCTCCCCTGCCCTGTGCTCTTCTCCCCTGCCCCCTGCTCTTCTCCCTGCCCCCTGCTCTTCTCTCCCCTGCCCCCCTGCTCTTCTCCCCTGCCCTGTGCTCTTCTCCCCTGCCCCCTGCTCTTCTCCCCTGCCCCCTGCTCTTCTCCCCTGCTCTTCTCCCTGCCCTGTGCTCTTCTCCCCTGCCTTCTCCCCTGCCCTGTGCTCTTCTCTCCCTGCCCTGTGCTCTTCTCCCCTGCCCTGTGCTCTTCTTCCCCTGCCCCCTGCTCTTCTCCCCTGCCCCCCTGCTCTTCTCCCCTGCCCTGTGCTCTTCTCCCTGCCCCCTGCTCTTCTCCCCTGCCCCCTGCTCCCCTCTTCTCCCCTGCTCTTCTCCCCTGCCCTGTGCTCTTCTCCCCTGCCTTCTCCCCTGCCCTGTGCTCTCTCTCCCTGCCCTGTGCTCTTCTCCCCTGCCCTGTGCTCTTCTCCCCTGCCCTGTGCTCTTCTCCCCTGCCCCCTGCCTTCTCTCCCCTGCCCTGTGCTCTTCTCCCCTGCCCTGTGCTCTTCTCCCCTGCCCTGTGCTCTTCTCCCCTGCCTTCTCCCCTGCCCTCTTCTCTTCTCCCCTGCCTTCTCCCCTGCCCTGTGCTCTTCTCCCCTGCCCCCCTGCTCTTCTCCCCTGCCCCCTGCTCTTCTCCCCTGCCCTGTGCTCTTCCCTGCCCTGGTGCTCTTCTCCCCTGCCCCCTGCTCTTCTCCCCTGCCCTGTGCTCTTCTCCCCTGCCCCCCCCCTCTTCTCCCCTGCCCCCTGCTCTTCTCCCTGCCCCCTGCTCTTCTCCCCTGCCCTGTGCTGCTCTTCTCCCCTGCCCCCCCTGCTCTCTCTCCCCTGCCCCCTGCTCTTCTCCCCTGCCCTGTGCTCTTCTCCCCTGCCCTGTGCTCTTCTCCCCTGCCCCCTGCTCTTCTCCCCTGCCCTGTGCTCTTCTCCCCTGCCCCCCTGCTCTTCTCCCCTGCCCCCTGCTCTTCTCCCCTGCCCCCTGCTCTTCTCCCCTGCTCTTCTTCCCTGCCCTGTGCTCTTCTCCCTCCCCTGCCCCCTGCTCTTCTCCCCTGCCCCCTGCTCTTCTCCCCTGCTCTTATCCCCTGCTCTTCTTCCCTGCCCTGTGCTCTTCTCCTCCCCTGCCCCCTGCTCTTCTCCCCTGCCCCCTGCTCTTCTCTCCTGCCCCCTGCTCTTCTCCCTGCCCCCCCCTGCTCTTCTCTCCCCTGCCCCCCTGCTCTTCTCTCCTGCCCCCTGCTCTTCTCCCCTGCTCTTCTCTCCTCCTCCTGCCCCCTGCTTCTCTCCCCTGCCCCCTGCTCTTCTCCCCTGCCCCCTGCTCTTCTCCCCTGCTCTCTCTCCCCTGCCCCCTGCTCTTCTCCCCTGCCCTGTGCTCTTCTCCCCTGCCCCCTGCTCTTCTCCCCTGCCCTGTGCTCTTCTCCCCTGCCCCTGCCCCCTGCTCTTCTCCCCTGCCCCCTCTGCTCTCTTCCTCTGTCCTCCTCTGCTCTTCTCCCCCCTCTGCTCTTCTCCCCTGCCCTGTGCTCTTCTCCCCTGCCCTGTGCTCTTCTCCCTGCCCCCTGCTCTTCTCCCCTGCTCTTCTCCCCTGCCCCCTGCTGCTCTTCTCTCCCCTGCCCCCTGCTCTTCTCCCCTGCCCCCTGCTCTTCTCCCCTGCTCTTCTCCCCTGCCCCCTGCTGCTTCTCCCCTGCCCTCTGCTCTTCTCCCCTGCCCCCTGCTCTTCTCCCCTGCTCTTCTCCCCTGCCCCCCTGCTCTTCTCCCCTCTCTCTTCTCCCCTGTGCTCTGTGCTCTCTCCCCTGCCCCCTGCTCTTCTCCCCTGCTCTTCTCCCCTGCCCCCTGCTCTTCTCCCCCTGCCCCCTGCTCTTCTCCCCTGCCCCCTGCTCTTCTCCCCTGCTCTTCTCCCCTGCCCCCTGCTCTTCTCCCCTGCCCCTGCTCTTCTCCCCTGCCCCCTGCTCTTCTCCCCTGCTCTCTTCTCCCCCTGCCCCCTGCTCTTCTCCCCTGCCCTGTGCTCTTCTCCCCTGCCCCCTGCTCTTCTGCCCCCTGCCCTCTACTCTTCTCCCCTGCCCCCCTGCTCTTCTCCCCCTTGCCCTGCCCTCTACTCTTCTCCCCTGCCCTCTGCTCTTCTCCCCTGCCCTCTGCTCTTCTCCTCTGCTCTTCTCCCCTACCCCTCTGCTCTTCTCCTCTGCCCTCTGCCCTTCTCCTCTGCCCCCTGCTCTTCTCCTCTGTCCTCTGCTCTTCTCCTCTGCCCTCTGCTCTTCTCCCCTGCCCTCTGCTCTTCTCCTCTGCCCTCTGCTGCTCTCTTCTCCCCTGCCCTCTGCTCTTCTCCCCTGCCCTCTGCTCTCTTCTCCCCTGCCCTCTGCTCTTCTCCCCTACCCTCTGCTCTCTCTCCCCTACCCTCTGCTCTTCTCCCCTGCCCTCTACTCTTCTCCCCTGCCCTCTGCTCTTCTCCCCTACCCTCTGCTCTTCTCCCCTACCCTGCTCTGCTCTTCTCCCTTGCCCCCTGCTCTTCTCCCCTACCCTCTGCTCTTCCCCCCTACCCCCTGCTCTTCTCCCCTGCTCCCTGCTCTTCTCCCCTACCCTCTGCTCTTCTCCTCTGCCCTCAGCTCTTCTCCTCTGCTCTTCTCCCCTACCCTCGGCTCTTCTCCCCTACCCTCTGTTCTTCTCCCCTACCCTCTGTTCTTCTCCCCTGCCCTTCTCCTCTGCTCTTCTCCCCTACCCTCTGCTCTTCTCCCCTGCCCCCTGCTCTTCTCCTCTGCCCTCCCTTTTCCTGCATCCTCATCAGCAGTATTCCAACCTGACACTGTTTTCAGGCGATCAAAATTGTGGTGTGGATCATAGTGACAACAAGTTGCTGTTCCCTTGTCTTTGGAACGATGGTTGCCGCCAGTGGTGATCCCGTCAACCAATCAGCAACCTCCTTTTATTTCGCTATGAGTCACGTGGTCTGGGCCTTAGGCGTGGCATGGGTGGTGATATTGTGTTGCACAGAAATGGGGGTAAGTATTTAAACACAGATGAAAAATTTATATTGTGTTGCACAAAAAATGGGGGTAAGTATTTAAACACAGATGAAAATTCTGTCACATTTCTTCTGACTTCCTTAAACGTTATGAAAGAGGGGATTTTTCTTCCCAAATAGCTCTACCTATAGCCGAGTTTCTTATGGGCTCATTGGGAAGGCTGGGACTGCACAGTCGAGTTTCATATATGCATCCCCACTTCATGGACATATCTCCAAGACTGTTCCTCAGATTTTTCTGACCAGCTTTGCAGGTGTCTGTATCTCTTAAGCCTGGTAAACACCGCAACATGCTTTGAATAATAGCACAGAGTACAAAAGCCCTGTCATGCAGTCAAACCAGAATGGAACTCTGCAGCGTCATCTTTATCACCCTCATTGATCAACATAAAAAAGGTTTCAGTTTCTTTGTGGCCCTTCATGCCCAGTTTCCCATGGTGACCTGCCATGTTTCCTGTTCACGTCCATGCCCTTGGGGGGGTTGTGTTCAGCTTGGGGAGGTTGTATTCAGGTTGAGGAGGTTGTTTTCAGCTTTAGGAGGTTGTGTTCAGCTTGAGGAGGCTGTGTTCAGGTTGCCAGTATCGGCAAGTTCATGGGGCGGCGTTTGACGGGATGTGGGAGACAGTCACTCACACTGCTTTGTGACAAAGCAATCATTGTGGTGATGTAAGGGGAGGTGGTGTCCTACAGGCACCACTGACTTCCACCAAAGTGACTCGGCTGTAGTGCAGTGTCTCTGTGCTGGATTACCTTACGACAACCCCCCATGGATGCATGGTGCCGGGGTTACGGCTGGACAAGCCAGTTGGTGGCTGTGGACAGGGACTGGAGCGAGAGGCGTGGGGTTACACTACTGAAATAGCACAAAAGATAGGACAGCAAAAAAGTTTTTTAAAAAGTAACAAATGAAGAAATAAAGCAGAATGATATGGCGAAACTGTTTTCTTACTGTCAGGGTTTGGCATGGGACTAGGCAGTGGTACTATCCACACACATACACATGCTGTTCAACCCTTCCCATCAAAAGGAACCATTCCTTCTTGCAAAAAGAACCATCCTGTCAAAGAACCATCCTGTGCCCTCATAAAGAACCCTAAAATACTTTTTTCAAAGTCACCATCACGCACAAAACCCCATAAATCCAGAAATCTGAATTTTGGTATTATGTCCCTTTTTTTTTTAGTGTAGTGTTGTATTTGTTCATTTTCATTTGTTTTTTAGAAACACTTGTATGAATGTGCGTGCTTGCGTGTTTGAAATGATTGAAAAAGGCAATGACAAAATATTCTGTCCATTCTGTGATGAAACTCCTGTTATGAAGGCTCACTAGTAAGATTTTTTTTCTTTTTTTTTTTTTTTTTTTTTGCTGTCCATCTTCTGTGCCACCCTCGTGGCAGTGCACCTATGCCACTCATCCCGAAACCCGTCCACAGCCACAGCCTGGTCAGTCCCGTCACAGGCACTCCACAGGGAGCAGTCAGTGTCAAGTCGTCAAGAGGCAAACTACTGGAGGAGACACTGCACTGCTGCCGAGTCACTTTGGAGGTGTTCAGGGGCACCTGTTCTGATCCAACATACACAGGACACACCTAAGCCCCCTACTGACAACAATAATTGCTTAATCACGAAACCGGCATGAGTGAGCTCTCCTTCTGGAGGGTGCCACCACGTCCATCCAATCCCATGGACTCGCCGAGACTGGTGACCCTGACGGAATTAACCAAGGCCACAGACATGAGAGGACATTGAAACTGAGGTCACCATGAGACTTTTTTTATGCTGATGGATGAGAATGAGGATGATGAAGATGATGCTGTGGATTTCCATTCCGGTCTGAAACTGCATGACAGGGCTGTACTGTACGCTTTCATAATACATCCGGGCATCAACCAGGCCCGAGGGATACAGACACAGATACAGTGTTGGTCAGGAAATCTGAGCATCACTGTCAGAGACATATCCATTCAGTGGGTGAAACTCGACTGCATGGGCCCAGTCTTCCCAACTGAGCCCGTAACAAACTCAACTCTGGGTAGAAGCTGGTCGAGGAAGAAAAATCCCACATGACTCTGATGGGAATCAAACCCACCACCGCCGGGCTGGGAGTCCGCAACACTAACCACTTCGCCTGGTCACTAGTGTGATCTTACCTCAGTAACCTCGGCACAGACCTGTGCCTCTACCGTTTTCTCTTGTTGAATTTGTGATGAGAATTGGAGCATTTGAGAAACTTCTAGCATCCTTGCAGTTCATTCACTGAAATTTGAGGCTTCTCTTCAAGCACATTTTCGTTCTGTGACACACAGGACAGACCAAAAATATATGGCTGCATAGATCTGTGTCTCCCGTCCCTTCAGCCTCTGGCCACGAGGAAGAGAGTGTGTGTGCGTGTGTGTATGTGTGTGTGTGTATGTGTGTGTGTGTGTGTGCGTGTGTGTGTGTGTGTGTGTGTGCTTGAGAAAGGGAGAGATAGTGTGTGTGTGTGTGCGTGTGTGTGTGTGTGTGTGTGTGTGTGTGTGTGCTTGCTTGCTTGCGAGAGAGAGTGTGCATGTGTGTGTGCTTGCTCAAGTGTGTGTGTGTGTGTGTGTGCGAGTGCACATGCACAATGTAGTACATGCATGTGTGTACCTGTGTATACACAAGGGAAGTGGGGTTTTCATTTTAGAATTTGATGTTGTTTCTGTTATGTTTGAACAAAGGTTTGGAACAACAGAATAGCAACGTACTTTTCTTTATGGTTCTTTTGCCATGCAAATGAATGCAGCCAAAGTTGTGGAAGATTCCCACTCATACTCACTTTCGGGTCTTTTTTTTTTTCGGACTCTTATGAATGATAGATGTATATGATGTTGAAGATGATGTGCGTCGATGGTGGAGGTAGTTAATCATCACTGTTAGTTGTAGTTACACTTGTTTTGATCACCCGAATGAAGGGCAACACTCTCTGCTCTCCCCCCCCGCCCACCCTGTCACAAACAGGCATCGTGGGCACGTTCTTATCGTGGAAAGGCTGGGTGCCCTTCAGTCGCCTGTCGCTGTGTGTGTACCTGATCCACCCTGTGGTTGTTGTGGTCTACTTCCTCGCCCTGCGCACCCCCTTCTTCATCAGCGCTTTCACTGTGGTGAGTCAGTGACGGGGATGAGAGGTATGGCAGAGTTGTGGGAGAGAGGGGAGGAGGGGGATGTTCATGTTGCATATTGTTCATGGCCTCACCAGCAACAGGGGCTTTTAGCAGGGCAGTTGCTGTGACAAAATGTATTCCTTGCATGTATGTCAAATAGCAAGTTCTTTCCAAATACGCTAAAAATGAATTAAAAGTGAAATTATTCTTCACAAAACCATAGATGCAGTAAAACTTTTATCTCATTTAGAACTCAGTTATACCTGGTGGAAGTTTCCTGAAAAGGTCTTCATGGAGTAAGTAGTAAAGTGCTTATGTCTCACTCATATATCATGCAAATCCCACTACCCTATGCATACATGTTTAATAATAATGAGTAGCTTATCACATGGTATACATCATGGGCGCCCCCTCCCCTCACCTTTCTGAGAGTGTGTGAAAGGAGTGACCTGTGTGTGCTTGGCACACTTCTTCTTTGTGGTCACCCATGGCAGATGTCAGTCAACACTTAAAGTTTGGACTGATTTTTGAACGCCTTCTTCCTTGCGCTGAACTCTGAAGCGATCTGAAGCGATCAAAGCTAAGTGAATTTTCGTTATTTTATTCATTTGTGTCTCACCTGAAGAAGACCTATGAGGTCGAAACGTGTTGTGTTTTGTCTTGTGACTCATTTGTCCACGTTTCTCTGGGCAGTTCGCTAATGTAATTTGGTTTCGAGATCTGTGTAGGGGATAGATAAACATTGTTTATTTGTCGCATTCCTGAAGACATGGTCAGCCACTTGACATTAAGCGCCAACATGTCTGCCAATCAGTGTGAGAATGGTGATGTAACGATCAAATTTCCAAACCGTGTAAAGTTTGCGGGAGTCAGGGAGGATGAGGAAATCCTACCGTCCAGATAGATAAACTACCTTCAGTGCCTAATCCAGACAGAGTTCCATAGTAATAAATCTAGATGGAGTACGTGTTGAAAATTCTGGATCATGAGAGGTTGAGAAATAAGCACCAGAAGCAACTCTGTTTATCATCCTGGCTGGGTACTGTCAGGACATATTCTTTGAAAGGATAGAAACGGGGATAGGATGGGAGACTGGAGGACAGTGAGATGGTAGGGGTGACAAGGTGGGGGGGGGGGGGGGGGGGGGGGGGAGGAAGCGGGCAGTCATGTTTACCTTTTTCCGTCTAACCTGTGTGTCAGGTAATTTTTCATTGCTTGTGTGTCTTCTTCACAGGGCTTCACGTTCGTTGGAAACATGGCCTTCAGTTTTGCTTCAGCTTTGGTCATCTACCTTGGGTTCGAGTCTCCGCTCATGGCTTTGAAAGACCTCATCTGCAGGAGATAGAGAGGCCTTGATGTTTGGGGGTTTCTGTTTGGTGTTACGTGGTTATGTTTTCCTGTCAGTTTGATCAGTCTGTGATCGACATCTCTCATCTGTGCATGCAGCGGACAAAAAAAAGAAAAGAAAAGCAAAAACAAACAAAAAATCTAGCATTTTTCTTTGCACTATTTTTCTGTTTATTTCTGTATTACTGGCATGTTATGGTGTTTGCATCTTTAACAACGAAATTAGAGAAAGATCCTGTTCACTATTTTTCTGTTGATTTCTGTGTTACTAGTATGCTGTGGTGTTTGCATCTTCAACAATGAAATTAGAGACAGATCTTGTGCACTTTTTTTTTCTGTTTATTTCTTTGTTACTAACATGTTATGGTGTTTGCATCTTCAACAATGAAATTAGAAAAAGATCTTGTGCATGAAGATAGATTCTTTATTGACAGTGTGTTTTTAATTATTCATTCATGACAATGTCTTTAATTATTCATTGATCAGTCAGTTTGCCTCAGGCTGATGTCAACTATGAGCCCAGGAGTTTTGATCATTATTCATTTAGCCACAGCATTGCTTCAGCCACATATTTTCAAATGTGAACCTTTGGTATACGAATCTTTCTTGATGGTTTGGCCAAATTTACATTATGGTGTTCTGTATTCCTGTCAGCATCACCTGATTTCTTTGTTTGATTGAGCCCTACATTGTCAAACCATACAATGTTCTGTATTCCCATTCGCACAATTTGATTCCTTGTTCATTTCAACCATACATTGTTAAACCGTTGTAATGTTCTGTATTTTGCACAATTTGATTCCTTATTCAGTTCAACCATACATTGTCAAACCATTTATAATGTTCTCTTTTCCCATTGGCATTATTTGCTTCCTTATCATACATTGTCAAACCATTATAATGTTCTCTTTTCCCATTGGCATTATTTGCTTCCTTCATTATACACTGTCAAACCATTATAATGTTCTCTTTTCCCATTGGCATTATTTGCTTCCTTCATTATACACTGTCAAACCATTATAATGTGCTGCATTTCTGTCAGCATTAATCATTTGTTCCCTGATCTGATTCAGCCATACATTGTCAAGATGGAAAATCAGTTTTAAATCTTCCACAAAGAATTTGAAGATGACCGGTTGCATATTTGTTGGCACTATTCATTCTGATAGACAAATCAGTTTCATTCACAAAGTGTATTTTTGTACTTTGAACAATGGTCAATGTCACAGAGATGTCCCGCTGTTTATTTGTGTAACATGATATACACACGTTCCTAAATTGTTGTAATTTTTAATGGAATTTGAAAGAATTCATTAACATTGAATTTTTGCAAGCTTTTGGTCTTCCGCCACTAGTTCATCACTTTAAACGATAGAAAACTGGGGAAAACTGAAACATTTAGAAAACAAGGAGCAAAGAACATTAAGGTAGAAAAAGGCAAAAACCACAGATTCACAGAGAGAGAGACCGAGACGGGGAGAGAGAGAGAATTTCAAGGGATCAAGTCGGACATTACTAGCATAATGGAGGTGGGACAGTGTTTCATAATTGTTAGTAGTTACTGTACTTAATTAAACTTTTTTCCAGGTAACTGTGAAACCCATTTGGGCAATTAGATGACTCAATAATCTGCATATGCAATCATTAACCAAAAGCTCAGTTGATCATTTTTGCTTAATCAGTAACATAACTGCATAGTATCCATCTTTGTAACTTTTTTTAGCCATTTGATTTAATTACTACTATTCAGTAATTTTGTGTTTAAGTATTGTTTGGGGTAGAGTTTGTGTCTCTGCAAGTGACCGTTATGGTCCTCAAATTTTCCCAGTTTCTCTCTTCAGCTCCTCTTTCTTTGTTTTACATTGCTGCACCTGTCGATTCATTCTTTATAAGTGATAAATGATAAGTTTTTAAAAAACTGGTACTTATTCACACACACACATGCGCACGCGCGCGCGCGCACACACACACACACACACACACACACACACACACACACAAATTACCAAACAAAAAAATGTGTATCACCAAATTTTATTAAGTTTGCTGTGCACATCCATTTTTATGTGGATAATATCTGTAAATAGCCATTATAGTCGCTTTCATCCTGTAAATAGTTAATTTATTCTTGGGGGCCAGACCAGCCCAGTGGGTAGAGCACCAGACTTGTATAGTTGTAATCCAAGTGATCCTGGGATTGCAGGTTCAAGTTTCTGCTGGGCCGTTTCAGGGCAGGGGGATTTTTCCCTCACAGCTCCGACTCCATTTCCCAAAAGTCTTTCAAGTGAGACTATAAACCAAGGTTCCTTGCGTGAACGCATGCGTAACGTGTTGCGCACGTGCAAAACCCTGTCACTAGCTTTTGGGAGAGAAGGCCAGTTTGGCCCTTGGAAACAGCATGCATCCTGCATGAAAAGTTGAAAAAATGAAGAGGAAAGGCAGAGTGACTGGTGTTGGCTGAATGACATGAGGGAAATGACCGAATGTCGTGCCAGCAGACAACTCTTGGTCGGCTCTACCTAGATAAGCAGCCCATGATGGCATGGATTGTAAAGCATTTCTAACCATGGATAGGCGCTATGTAAGTATTTATGATAATATTTCATAACCTTGAAGCCAATGTTTGAATGCCGTACACACTATCGCTGAAGTCTGAAGCACATGCAACATGCACACCTGTTCAGTCAGTAGGGTTTTTTTTTTAGCAGATGTTACTGATTCATTTTGATTCATTAGGGGCTTTGCATAAAATGCTTTACAGCCCCAAAATGATTGATATAGCAAAGGCTATATTGAGTTCTGTTATTATTCATTTGTTGTAATTGATTTATCAGTTTATAATTATTGTTTGGTTGTTAATAGGCAAACTTTCATGTATTTGTGTTCGCACGCGCTCACACACACACACATGCACACACACACACACACACACACACACACACACACACACACACACACAAGCGCACATACGCACGCACACACACACACACACACATACACGCGCGCGCGCGCGCGCACGCACACTCTCTCTCTCTCTCACATAAACACACGGGCACATGCGCATGCACACACGCACGCGCACACTCACACACACACACATCATATATGCACTTACACTTGCGCTTATATATATTTTTTTTCTTTTAATTTCTATAGTCTAATATCACCATCGTTGTGAACAGACTCTAAATCAAATCAATCAAATCAATTATTGATTTGGCAGAACCTGGACCAGACATTATCGACTATCTGGTTAATTCAGTGCGCATCTACCTATCACAGTCCTCAGTCACACATGACACAAGCCAGAAAAATATTATACAAACGTGCATTTTGCAAGTTGCAGACATTCTTGCAACATCTGCTGGCATGTTCTGTCGCTCAGAATTTTCCATATGCTCCACACGGTTGATAACTATAGTGTTGCCATAAATTGGTGGAACAGAGTGGGTCAGTTATGGAAGAATGGCAGTCACATGGTAGATGGGGAAAAGTTAGTCAACAGTTAAGAAGAGCATTTACTGGCGATTTGATTATTGAAGTCCCTGACGCTGATGAAAAACCCAATAAGAGATTACTCGTGAAAGGTTAAAATTGCCTGGAAAAGGAGGCTCTTTTAATCTGTGCAAGATGGAGTAAGTATGCAGGGTTTTCAGTCAAAGACACCATTTTCATTTACTTGCTTACCCTGGTAAACTTGTCATGGAATAGTAATCGCGTTGACAATTCAGGATTTTTCCGCTTTGATTTCATGTATTTATTTATAACTGATGTCAAGAAAGTGCAATTCCAAGGGAGTACTAACAAAATAAGTGGTATGGCTTATGTACAGGTTGCTCCTGACTTTGTGTGGTCATTCATGATTGCTCTGTGCATGCTTTTGCACTGCTTGATGTAGAAAGCCGCTTGCGACAGACACACCAGCTTTGTTTTCAACTTTCTTCCTGAAGCACTTGGACAAAAGTGGAAAAAGACACAATACTAATGAAGGTAAGGGTGGTAAGAATGCTACGGTGATAATGCATGCTATGACATGAATATACCCTAAGCAGAGCTTAATCTAGGATTTTTGAAAAAGGGGGGCATCCCCCCCCCCCCCCCCCCCCCCCCCCCCCCCCCCCCCCAATCAAAAAAAGGGGGGCACTCCCCCCCCTCCAACCCCACGTTAATACCTTTTGTACACAGACTTACCACACCTTGATCAAATCATCTAGATTAAACAACCCACTTGGGGTGACGTAAATACGTTTTGTTTCTTGCGTTTCAAACACAATTCACATCGCATCCCACCAGTCTTCAGCTTAGACATCCAGGGCCATTTCTTCAGCCAATCATCTTGAAACCGGTGTTCCCTTGCACTGGCACTCTTTTCGGGCTGCTTCTCCCAGCTTTTGGATGTAGTTGCGGTTTCTCCATGATCTTCTCCAGCCTCGCATGGCACAAATTCTTTTTTTTTTCACTTTTCCTCCACGAAAGTCGAAGTCGAATAGGGTGGGTGCACACTTCACTTTGGAAAATATCCAATATGGCGCCTTAAACTCTCACAACTTCTCATCGGTGATCGAGATGGAGGAGATGAATGCCGCCGATTGATTGATTTACACTAACAGCCAATGAAATATCAAGAAATTGTTCGCTCCTGCTCAGTCCTAGTTTTAGTTTCAAGCAGACGACAAACGAGCGACGGCAACAATCAGTGAACAGGTTGGGCAGTTCTGCAAAAGTGCAGCAGTCTGCCTGCATTAAGACTCGATAATTGCGGGAAGGAACAGATTTTCGGGGGATTGTACCATCCCAGCGCTCTAGATTAAGCTCTGCCTAAGCATCGTTTCATAACATACGAATGGACATACATTTGAAATCTGGGCCTGAATGTCTGCGTCTGCAACACATAAGACAGGTTCCACTGTACCTTGAGCAGACTGTTGTCTCCTATGATACATCAGTGCAGATGTTGTTCCATTGTACCTTGAACAGATTTTTTTGTCTCGTATGATACATCAGTGCAGATGAAGACCAAAGTGAGACGGACTCCATTTGCCTTCCCAGTGTTCTCACTTGAGCTCACAGCAGACACTCTATGCCCAAGTAGAGGCCTGTTTGGACTGAAGAATCATGGAATGATGATTGTACTGCCGACAGAAATGGAACCTACAGCTTCCAGCATCATTGTTCGTTTCATTAACCACTGATAAAGAATGGTCGGCCTATGTGTAATTTTGTGTAACAGCATAGTGTGAAGTGTACAGGGAAAACTTGTCACCGGAATGACTCATCAGAACTGTTTCCGTGCATTTTCGTTTTGTTGAATCTTGTTTTTCTGCCTCTTGTAAACTTTGCAGTTTGAATTTAGTTAGGTTTAGGATTTCGTTAGATATTTGCTTTTCCACTTCTTCAAAACTTTGCATTCTGAATTTGGTTAAATCTTCGATTCTCAATAGATCTATTACATTTCTAGTATGTAAAGTCTTTACTATGTCTGACATAGCTGTGTCTTGACATATCACTATAGTATGTTGATTAAAATTTACAAGGCTTTGAATGCAAGTTAATAAATAAAATGCTGGACATAATGATGTTTTTAGGCACAGGGATATATTTTTGTGCATTTTCTACTGATGATAAAAGACAGAGGGTTTACTTTCTCTTTTTTTTCTGGCTGTTGATTTATTCAGTGTGTGTGTGTGTGTGTGTGTGTGTGTGTGTGTGCATACACATGCTTCTAAAATGTACTGAACACAAAAAACAACCAGCTTGGATTAAAGTGGGGGTTTTTGTTGTTGTTTTTTTTTCACAAGTTTCAACATGGACAATGAAAAATACCCAAACAAATCGCATCCCCTTCCATATTTAGCCATCACTGAACTGTTCTGATTATTATTATAGTGAATACTTATATAGCACCTATTCTCGGCTAGAGACCAAGCTCTAAGCACTTTACAATCAACACTCGTTTACACAATGGGCTGCCTACCTGGATAGTGCCCACTGAAGAGCTGTCGGCTGGCGCTTCATTCAGTCGTTTCCCCGTGTCATCCAGTCCATATCATTCAACATTGTTCACTCAAATTCCTTACTTCCTTTCATTCTTTCCATTCTTATGTAGGGTGCATGATATGTGTAACGTGCTATCCATACCAACAGCCAAACTGGCCTTCTCTTCCGAAAGTTGGTGATGGGATTTTACGTGTGCGCAAGGTGTTACATGCGTGCATTCACACACAAACCCTCGATTCAAAGGACTGTATGGGAAATGGAGTCAGAACCAATGTTGACTCTGAGGGAAAAATCCCCCTGTATCGAAACAGCCCAGTATTAATGTATGCAGAAGCGCAGCAATATACCATAACAGCCACAGGCGGCGTTGCCTTGTACATAGAATTACTGAGACCTGGATTGGAAAAACTGGATATGGTGCCAGACACAGAGTTATTGAGCATTTTGCTTCTTTTTTTTTTTTTTTTTTTTTTTTTCTAATAGCACACTTTTTTTTTAATTCCCTTGGATGTTCATTTTTCCACACTTTTAAAAAAAATTTCCTTTGGGTGTTCATTTTTCCTGCCTCTGGAAGTCAGGTGGTCTTCTTGAAATCCCTCGATCCTGGGAAAGTTCTCCAGCTTGGTTACAAAAATCAGATCTTTATTTTTCATTCGTAAGTCAGCCAGCTGCAAAGTTCAGTAATGTTCAAATGCTGTTTTATTCTTTAGACTTCTAAGAAATTGCAAAATAATGATAGTAACATGGGATATTGCAGTCTCACACTGTGCACAGTGAAATGTCAGTTCCATTTAAATGGAGGAAACTCTACCAACTACTATAAAACAGCCCAAACAGCCACTGTCTTTTCTGCCCACATACAGATACACACATACAGACGTACAACTCGCTTCATTACCATAAAGATACGCTTGATAAGGTCTATATTTACAAACGCTCATTTGGCTAGGACCCACATAAACATACTAACCACCCTAAAACATCTACATTTAAGTCCGCACATAGGGTTCAACTCACTGCATTCTTTTTCGTTTTATCTTGAAATGGGTAAGCCACATATGCATGGTCTGATGGTACATGTGATGCACTAATTTTGATTGCACCACAAATACTTAGTATCTCTCTCTCTCTCTCTCTCTCTCTCTCTCTCTCTCCCTCTCTCTCGCATACATACTATTTGGCCTTGACCCCTGGGGTAGGAAAGTATTGGTTGGAAGCACGGTGCTCGCGGAAGTAGCCCTCTCCCCATCTCCAGGTACTCGCTGCGTGTGATGCTGCTCTCCCCCTAGCTGGGGTGACAGAGCCCAGTGCCTTGCCCCTGTCCACCCATCCAGCACTGGATTCCCTGTGAACACAGACCACGACATCCAGCACTGGATTCCCTGTGAACACAGACCATGGCATACAGCACTGGATTCCCTGTGAACACAGACCATGGCATACAGCTCTGGATTCCCTGTGAACACAGACCATGGCATACAGCTCTGGATTCCCTGTGAACACAGACCATGGCATACAGCTCTGGATTCCCTGTGAACACAGACCATGGCATCCAGCACTGGATTCCCTGTCAACACAGACCATGGCATACAGCTCTGAATTCCCTGTCAACACAGACCATGGCATACAGCTCTGGATTCCCTGTGAACACAGACCATGGCATCCAGCACTGGATTCCCTGTGAACACAGACCACGACATCCAGCTCTGGATTCCCTGTGAACACAGACCATGACATCCAGCTCTGGATTCCCCTGTCAACACAGACCATGGCATCCAGCTCTGGATTCCCTGTGAACACAGACCATGGCATCCAGCTCTGGATTCCCTGTGAACACAGACCATGACATCCAGCACTGGATTCCATGTGAACACAGACCATGGCATACAGCTCTGGATTCCCTGTGAACACAGACCATGACATCCAGCACTGGATTCCCTGTGAACACAGACCATGGCATACAGCTCTGGATTCCCTGTGAACACAGACCATGGTATACAGCACTGGATTCCCTGTGAACACAGACCATGACATCCAGCACTGGATTCCCTGTCACACACAGACCACGACATACAGCACTGGATTCCCTGTGAACACAGACCATTTATAACAGATAAAATCCAGATCTGGATTCCCTGTGAACACAGACCATGACACCCAGCACTGGATTCCCTGTGAACACAGACCATGACATCCAGCACTGGATTCCCTGTGAACACAGACCATGGCATCCAGCACTGGATTCCCTGTGAACACAGACCATGGCATACGGCTCTGGATTCCCTGTGAACACAGACCATGGCATACAGCTCTGGATTCCCTGTGAACACAGACCATGGCATCCAGCACTGGATTCCCTGTGAACACAGACCACGACATCCAGCTCTGGATTCCCTGTGAACACAGACCATGACATCCAGCTCTGGATTCCCCTGTCAACACAGACCATGGCATCCAGCTCTGGATTCCCTGTGAACACAGACCATGGCATCCAGCTCTGGATTCCCTGTGAACACAGACCATGACATCCAGCACTGGATTCCATGTGAACACAGACCATGGCATACAGCTCTGGATTCCCTGTGAACACAGACCATGACATCCAGCACTGGATTCCCTGTGAACACAGACCATGGCATACAGCTCTGGATTCCCTGTGAACACAGACCATGGTATACAGCACTGGATTCCCTGTGAACACAGACCATGACATCCAGCACTGGATTCCCTGTCAACACAGACCACGACATACAGCACTGGATTCCCTGTGAACACAGACCATTTATAACAGATAAAATCCAGATCTGGATTCCCTGTGAACACAGACCATGACACCCAGCACTGGATTCCTGTGAACACAGACCATGACATCCAGCACTGGATTCCCTGTGAACACAGACCATGGCATCCAGCACTGGATTCCCTGTGAACACAGACCATGGCATACGGCTCTGGATTCCCTGTGAACACAGACCATGGCATACAGCACTGGATTCCCTGTGAACACAGACCATGGCATCCAGCACTGGATTCCCCTGTCAACACAGACCATGGCATACAGCTCTGGATTCCCTGTGAACACAGACCATGGCATACAGCTCTGGATTCCCTGTGAACACAGACCATGACATCCAGCACTGGATTCCCTGTGAACACAGACCATGGCATACAGCTCTGGATTCCCTGTGAACACAGACCATGGCATACAGCTCTGGATTCCCTGTGAACACAGACCATGGCATACAGCTCTGGATTCCCTGTGAACACAGACCATGGCATACAGCACTGGATTCCCTGTCAACACAGACCATGACATCCAGCTCTGGATTCCCTGTCAACACAGACCATGACATCCAGCTCTGGATTCCCTGTGAACACAGACATGGCATACAGCACTGGATTCCCTGTGAACACAGACCATGACATCCAGCACTGGGTTCCCTGTGAACACAGACCATGGCATACAGCTCTGGATTCCCTGTGAACACAGACCATGACACCCAGCACTGGGTTCCCTGTGAACACAGACCATGACATCCCAGCTCTGGATTCCCTGTTGACACAGACCATGGCATACAGCACTGGATTCCCTGTGAACACAGACCATGACATCCAGCTCTGGATTCCCTGTGAACACACAGACCATGGCATACAGCTCTGGATTCCCTGTGAACACAGACCATGACATCCAGCACTGGATTCCCTGTGAACACAGACCATGGCATTGCAGCTCTGGATTCCCTGTGAACACAGACCATGACATCCAGCTCTGGATTCCCTGTGAACACAGACCATTTATCATGGATGAAATCCAGCACTGTACCATGCCAGCCCAGACCATTTATAATATAAAATCCAGCACTGGCTTCCCTGTCAACATGGACAATTTATAACAGAAGAAGTCCAGCACTGGATTTCCTGTGAACATGGACCATTCATAACACATGACAGGAAATCTAGCGCTGGATCCCATGCCTACACAGACCATCTGTGACAGACAAAAGGAAATCCGGCATTGCATAACCTGCCAACACAGACCATTTAGAACAGACAAAAGGAAGTCCAGAGTTGGATTTCTTGCTGACACAGACCACTCTCAACAAGACATTTTGAAACCACGCACTCTGTTCCTTGTCAACTGACTATTCATAGAAAATGACGGGGAATCCAGCACCAGATTCCCTGCTGACACAGACCATTTACAACAGATGACAGGAAAATCCAGTACTGAATTCTCTTCAAATAAAACAGTTACAACTGACGACATTCTGCACCACAGTTCCAAGCTTCCATCCACACAGCTGTGGTGGTGGTGGTGTGGCATGCCATCAACTTGGTCGTCTTGGGGCTGATCTCCTTGCCCAGTCTTGATGTTTCGTTCGGTCTCTTAACAAGCCTGGTGGGTTCTTGTTCACTGCCTGCCGCGCCATCCTTGTCGTTTGCAAACTGAAAAATCTTGATTGTTCTTCCTCCAGTGCCGACATGATCTTTTCTGTCGAGCGAAATGTCACGGACAGGTCGAACCCAGCAGTGCCCATCCTTCTTCAGGATGGGTTTTCTTGTACGGTTTACTGTCCATGTGCAGAAGGTAGTACACGGCTGCACGTCGCAAGTAACGCAGAACCATCTCTGATCTGACTGAAAACCTATACCCATGTAAAACAAAAATACATGACTTGTCAAAGAACTCGTTGTGTACAAGGATTTACTCTATCAAGAACTTGTGTACAGGATTTACTCTACTAAGAACATGTGTACAAGTATTTACTCTATCAAGAACTTGTGTACAGGAATTTACTCCATCAGCTTTGGCTGAACTGACCGGACTATTGAGATATACTTCAACACACTGAGGTATCAAAATGCCTGACCTGCCACTGTGACACCGAAGGTGGACTGGAAAGGCCTCATCTCCAGAAGCTCTCTCTCCATGCGTTCCCTCAGGTGTGGAACTTGGGCCATACCTCCCGTCAGGAACACGTTCTGTGGGAAACACATGGACAGGTCAATGAAGCCCCAGAAATGAATGATACACGAGTCAAAACGATATATGACCATGGAGCCTAACATGTTTAAATATCTGTGTGATTCTATCTGTGTGTATGTATGTACATGTGTGTGTGTGTGTGTGTGTGTGTGTGTGTGTGTGTGTGTGTGTGTGTGTGTGCAAGCTTAATAAGTGTCTTAATATGTTCGAGAGAGAGTGGTTTTTTAAACTGAGTTATAACAACATTAGTGTGTGTGTGTGCAGCTTAAAAAGTGTCTGAAATATGTTCGAGAGAGAGTGATTTTTACAACTGAATTATAACAACATTATGTTTACTTTATATATCAAGAGTTTCGGACAATTGTTCCCGAATGTTTTTCTATAATTATAGAACAATATTTTTTCTGTGACTGATGAAGTTGAAAACTCCAATTGGTGGGGTTATGAAATAAGTGAAGACCCTTTCTTCTCTAATTCCAGTCCACTTGGTAACTGACTACGAAAAGCATGAAGCCAAGTGAGCACAAGACCAAGGGTGTGACAGACACTCATGTTAATCGAGCAAGCGATACATAAAAGTGTTGTGTTGCACACATTGTAATCAGGTCCAGCCCTCCAAGAACACTGCGCACCCTTCTCTTTTCCCTGCTAGAGCCATGCCATGGTTGACAAAGCAGCAGAAACATCAGCAGGAAGACTTGAAAATACCCAGCCAGCGAGGGAGATGACAAACCTTTTCAAATGCCAGATTTTGACTGTTAGTACCATCTACAAGGCTGTTCAGTGGAAAGAGAGTGTCGTAGACCCTGAACCTGCTGGACTGGCGAGTCGTCCTACTGACAAGATCCCTTCTGATCTGCCTTGGAAAGAGCTAGGGCCACACCTGTGACTCATCGCAGACCCTCGGCAGGGACACTGTGCCAACTAGGCTGATGACCAGGGCCTGGCACGCATGAGGCCAGCGACAGGGCCCAGCCTGTCTCCTCTCCACTGCCAGAACCATCTGCACTGGGCAAAGCAAAAACTGCACTGGCATCATCAGCAGAGGAGGACACGCCTGTTCACCTACAAACGCAGTTTCTGCATCAACATCGCAGCGGCAAGTGGCACCTGTGGGGATGTATCTGCACCTATGTTGACAGCACCATGCTGGGAATGGGCCCCTGGGAAGACCCCATATCATGATGTGTATGCCATCGCTCTCCAGCACATGCTTGACTTTGTCATCTGTCAGACTCTGGGTGTGGTTGTGAATGAGGCATCACTACAGCTCATGTCCACGTCCATTAGTCCACATTCCACCCTTTTCTCTGACAACCATCCTATCCAGGTTCTGCAGCATAACAACACCAGACCACACGCTGTCCAGGCTACCTGGGACTTGTTGTAGCCGAAAGGCGTCCATCCTGTGTCCTGGCCAGCCTGCAATCCCTACCTGAATGCCGTTCACCCACATGTGGGATGAGGTGAAAAGGAGGATCCACAGACTATCGTCCTGGTCAAGCCAGACCCATCCAATTCACTGCTGCAGCAGAGCACAAGGAGTGGGGCAAACATATCTATGGCTTCAAGAGCCAGCTGATCCACGCCATGTGAGGAGGCGTGCTGCAGTTCTGAATGCTAGAGGAGGCAATGCCAGGTACCAACAAAAAAACACCACTTCTTCACTGATGCTGGGCTTTGACGACTGATGCTGACTCTTGTCTTGTTTCTTTCTTGATTTTTCTTTACTGCTAGCACAACGAAAAAGAAAAAAATCTGGAGTTCATTCTGACAGAGTTTTTTTCTTCATACTGTTGCCTGATTCTTCAAGGAACTGCCCGAATTCTACGTGCTGGCATACCTACACGCACTGATAAAGCACATAAATCAGAACATCTGTTCGACAACATGAAGGCACTGTGTTTCTGTTCTATCGAGTCACATCACCGTCACTGCACCTGGCACAGTCTGTTCTGGGCGGGCAGGTCGAAATTCTTCAGGACGTAGTCCACAGTCTCTGCCAGCCCCGCCTGCTCCACGCCCAGCATGGACGGCTGGAACAACAGCTCCGGCACTCTGAAACACACACAACACACAGGGTGAAATGGTTCTGTGGACAGACCCACAGGAAGAAGGAGACACATAGTGCACTTATGTGAGTGTGAGAAAGAAAAATAGAGAAAAAGACAACAAAAAAACACAGTTGAGAGAAGACAAGATAAAGGGCAAATTAGAGAGAGAAGAGAACAGAATACCAGGCAAGATGAAGGACAATACAATGAATCAAAATAAAACGATGGAATGGTAGACTAGAATCAGGCAGGCAGGAAGGAAGGGGAGTAAAGAAAGAGAGAAAGAGGAGGATGGATAAAAAAGACAGGAGATGTAACTAAAGGAGGGGGTGGGGGTGCAAATAAGAGAAAAAAAAAAAAAAAGGTGAGATGTGAAGAAAGAAGGATGAATGAAGAGGAAGGATAGAGTGAAAAGACAGATGTGATGAAAGAGGGGGGGGGGGGGGAGGGGGAGTGAGGGGGGGGGGGGGGGGGGGGGGGGGGGGGGGGGGGGGGGGGGAAGAGAAAGAATCATAAAGACAGGAGAGAGGTATATATAAGCACACACAAGGTGTGCATGTCTGTCTCTTAATTCCCCTCCCCTCCACCTCTTCTCCTCCCCACCCCTAATCGCCCCTTCCAGTTTCCCAACTCACCGTGTACGCTCCACCCCTACATGAACCTGGAAATACTCTGCGAGGTTCATCTCTGATATTCCTCCCATGTCCAGTTCTCTGAAACAACAAAATGTTGATGAAACTCAGCTATAATGTTTTGAAATTCACCCATATGCATCAATTTTAGCAGAAAAAAATTGCGGATTTTCTCTCCTGACGATAAAATCTTCAAATCAGATCTTGTGTGTAAGTTTTTATTTTTATTTCTCAACCAGAAAACTCCTCCCTTACCTACCTGATGACTTCATCACAAACATAAACAACCAATCAATCAAAAAGTTGATATTTATAAACATTTACAATTTACGATCTATTCAAGTGAAACCTAAACATTCATCTTTTTTTTTTTGTTCTGGTGATCCGACTTCATCTTCATTTCTTGGACTGATGTATACAGCTGATTTGTTGGCTCAGTCCCTTGTTACTTACTTACTTGTTTGTTTTGTATATATACTGTCAACAACGAAAAAGCAAACAAATAATTGCTATAACAAGTCACACACACACACACACACACACACACACATCTCCGCGTCTTCAGGTCAACCCATCCATCATGATTACACTCACAACAGGAAGGGCACAAAGGAGAACACAGACCTCCGCCAAGGTCGAACAGATCCAGGACCCACGCTCTGATCCGGATCAACACAAAACGTTAATGGGATCTTTCCTGAATCATGTTCCATCTTTCCACCAAGTTTTGCTATGACTGGTTCAATCATTTTTCGCATAATCTTGCCGTCTGATCGTGGACCTCCACCTTGATCTGGATCTGCCCTTTCACCAACACTTCAAAGATATCTCCCCAGGCCATAGGTCACATTTCATCTTTCCGTCCCAATTCACTACACTCCATTCTGTTGTTTTCTGAGTTATCTTGCTGACAGGCAGACAAACCAGCAAATCAACTGACACAAATAAAATCATTACATTATTGAAGAAAACGACACAACTCACTTTTGAAATTCTGGATCATGTTCCTTCAGCATGGTTTCCAGTTCTTCCAGTTTCTCGTCCTCCGCCTCTGAATCACTGGTGCCCTGTTCAGTGTTCTGTGCACGACAGACAACATGTAACTTTTAAACCACAGCATTGTCGGTGCACAACAGACAACACGTGACATTATAAACCACAGCATGGTCGGTGCACGACAGACAACACGTGACATTATAAACCACAGCATGGTCGGTGCACGACAGACAACACGTATCATTATAAACCACAGCATGGTCGATGCACAACAGACAACACGTGACGTTATAAACCACAGCATGGTCGGTGCACAACAGACAACACGTGACATTATAAACCACAGCATGGTCGGTGCACGACAGACAACACGTAACCTTATAAACCACAGCATGGTCGGTGCACGACAGACAACACGTATCATTTAAACCACAGCATGGTCGGCGCACGACAGACAACACGTAACCTTATAAACCACAGCATGGTCGGCGCACAACAGACATCACGTAACCTTATAAACCACAGCATTGTTGTGCACAACAAACAACACGTAACCTTATAAACCACAGCATTGTTGGTGCACACACAAACAACACGTAACCTTATAAACCACAGCATTGTTGGTGCACAACAAACAACACGTAACCTTATAAACCACAGCATTGTTGGTGCACAACAAACAACACGTAACCTTATAAACCACAGCATTGTTGGTGCACAACAAACAACACGTAACCTTATAAACCACAGCATTGTTGGTGCACAACAAATAACACGTAACCTTATAAACCACAGCATGGTCGGTGCACAACAGACAACACGTAACCTTATAAACCACAGCATTGTTGGTGCACAACAAACAACACGTAACCATTATAAACCACAAACACTGTTGGATCTACTCCAAACCGCTGCTCCACACAGACAGAAGACAACTTGTCCCTAATTTTTTGCTGATAAACTTGCTCATAGCTGGTGGTTCCATCGTGACAAAGCCGCCACTATCATCAAGTAAAGCGCATGAATCTGCTGCATATCTCCATTTTATGTAAAAATACAGCATATAAATCACACACTGTGACACACCCTTAAGTAAAAACACTCACAATTTCCTTGTAGACATCCCAGTCATCGTCATTCTGTCCGAAGTTGTCATCTTTCTTCTTGTTTTCTGCACAATTATCCACAGCTTACTGACTGTCACACAAATAACACTTCTGTTACAGCGTCAAAGTGTAGGTTTAAGCGAAAAAGAACAGCAGAACAATGAAGTACATCCAAAAAATGTCTGGTAAGCTACAAGAAGGAAGGCCGGAAGCATGAAGACTGTCTAAAATCCATTACCAAAACTTCGCCCTGGACATGACAGGAAAAATAACGATTAAATGTTTACAGTGCTGTCGTATTCAATTCTGTTTTGTATGCACTGCACCGCACCATGTTGTGCCAAATTTTGTTCATGTATTAGCACACAAAAAACACAATTGTGCTGATGTCTAAAAACCTAAAACTCTTCCCAAACTAAGTGCCGACAGCTTGAGATCATCCATACATCATGGGAAGCTAGTGTGTAAAATGCATGACGTTACTGCTGGACAACTTCAGCCATGACTCTGCAAAGCTAAAACCAGAGGGTAGGAGTCTCAGACTCTGAGCGGTGCTTGGCTGACATCATGGAAGAGTTATGTTGAGAGCAAAGGTAACATGACCCTTCCTTCCTCACCCCCTCCCCAAAAGCCTTTTGAAAACTGAATTCAAACTGAATGTTTTTCAGTGAAATGCCTATCAAGAGATGTTCACTCCAATCAAAATGGATCATAGCTTCCTTATCTTTTAGTCTGTCGTTTTTAGTCAACAGCACCTAAACTGGGTGTGATCAGGTATATATTCTGTCAACGTACATGCTGCCAGCTGTGAAATGATGCTATAATGTAATATATCTGTCAACATACGTTATGACAGCTGTGAAATGATGATATATGTAATATATCCGTCAACATACGTGCTGCCAGCTGCGAAATGATGCGCATGCGTTGTTGGGATGCCAGCGTGCCACGCTTGGCCATGTTGGCCTTTTTCTGGCGGCGCGTGTTGCGTGACTCCAGGATTTTGTTGCGCTTCTGGCGCACTTCAGTCAGCCAGCCCTGGAAGTCACACTGTCGACGCTGCTCCAGACGCCTTTCTTCCAGAAGTTCCTGAAAATCCAGTTGACGTATGTACCACAAGCTGCCTCAATAACGCACTTACAGCTATACTGTAATGAGCTGGCTGAAAAGTCATTGAGAGTTACCTGCAGGTGAGAAGCTATTAGTAATAGTGACAATACTAAGCTCCAATTCATTACTCACTGTGAGCATACTGAAAACATAAAATTACACAAATATGCAAGACATGCATGCCAATAGCCAAATTTTTCCTGTCTAAAATCTTGCATATGACTAACAGTTTTCGGCTGGAGACAAGAGCACTGGTGTTTGTTTTGTAAATCCCCCTCCTCCACCCCCTTTCTCCATCTCCCTCCTTCCCCCCACTGCCCCAGTCTATCCCACCTTTTGCCGTCGTTCTCGCTGCAGAGCCTGGGCTTTGGCACGTCCCTGTTGTGCGCTTTTCAGGATACGCTGGCGTTTCTTGACCTCCAGCTGGTCACGGGTCAACATCTCATCAGGGATGTCCAGCAAAGGGAAGGAACTCTCTTTGCTCTGGAAGAGCCAAAGAAAGTGACTGTGGCATTAATGAAAAGCTGTGACGAAAACACAGTGATTTTGAAGCAGTTAGTGTAATTACTTAGATGCCTTAATGAGTACATGCTGAAACAGAACAGAAACCACTGAACACCATCCAATGACTAAACATTGGAACACTGTCTTCTCTGGTGAGCAATCCTAAGACAAACTTACCATGATGTTACATGTAAACTACAGCCACCAAACTGCGAGAGAATGAGCTCAGATGTGGCACAGGCATAGGGGAGCAAGACCTGAGTGTAAATGGCTTAGATGATATTATAGCACAAACAAACAAACGCACAAACAAAATCATGAACTAAACACTACAGCCACTACGCATTATGCTCAGAGACTACAGGTTTTCATTCCAAAGTCCTTGCATTCTTCAATCTAAAAGCTAGCTAAGTGACAGTTTGCAAACCACTTCTACATAGGCAAAACTTCAGTTTCAGAACATCAGCTAGCAATTTACAAACCCGACTGTCAAGATTCAAGGTCTTATCTTAGAGTTTTCTGCAATCCCAACCTTTTGTTCATTACCATTTACACTAAACGTGCTGAAGGTCAGTTCCCACTGTCTTCATTCTCTCTCTCTCTCTCTCTCTCTCTCTCTCTCTCTCTTCTCTCTCTCTCTCTTCTCTCTCTCTCTCTCCTCCTTCTTTCTTTCCTGTAATTCTGGAGCTTTTCAGAATGATTCAAACTCTTCTGATTCACCAATTTCCAAACCATCCACTACGATTTTACGCACATCATTTTCCAGGGGAGGAGGTTCGATTCCCAGAATCTTGGCCTGTGCTCTCTGCACGCTGAGAGTAAGCTTGTCCACAGCAGACTGCAGCTCCTCCACACGCTGGAAACCAGCGTTCCTCAGGGCCGTCTGCAACATCGCAACACAGGGGACACAATCAACCCATCACTTAGTATTCATCTTTATTAACAGGAAGGCGAGATCTTCATCGCCCAAAGATACAACAATTTCCAGCTGATCTCTCTAGACAGTATGGGGAAAAGATTGAGGTGGACAACAAATCTGACATTCATGATTCAGAACATTAATGATCATACTGAGCCAATCGGTCCAGAATCACAAAGAAGCGGCATCGGCACATGTATATTGTGCGATTGTGAAAGAATACATATGAATAATGAGCGATAGAACTACAAGAATGAGGACTGAAGTTGCATAATATAAAGAAGACATAGAAATGATGAGCAACAGAACTACAAGAATGAAGAGTGAAGTTGCATAATATAAAAAAGACATATAAATAATGAGCAACAGAGCTACAAGAATGAAGAGTGAAGTTGCATGATCTTAAGAAGCATAGTCTTAAAGAAGACATATAAATAATGAGCAACGGAACTACAAGAATGAAGAGCGAAGTTGCATAATATAAAGAAGACATATAAATAATGAGCAATGGAACTACAAGAATGACGAGTGAAGTTGCATAATATAAAGAAGACGTATAAATAATGAGCAACAGAACTACAAGAATGAGGAATGAAGTTGCATGATATAAAGAAGGCATATAAATAATGAGCAACAGAACTACGAGAATGACGAGTGAAGTTGCATAATATACAGAAGACGTATAAATAATGAGCAACAGAACTACAAGAATGAAGAATGAAGTTGCATGATATAAAGAGGACATATAAATGGCGAGCAAAAGAGTTACAAGAATGAAAAATAGAGCTGCATAATATAGCTTAACAAAGACAGACTGAATGAGTAAACTCTGCCTAACAATCTCAATCCTTGATCAAGTAACACAGTTTTTTCCAAATTCTGAAGATGCGGCATCAACAGTTCATGTATGTGCAACTGCAAAGACGACACATAAACAATGAGCATTGTTCTGTCTCCTTCTTTGTGAAGCAGCGTAAATTCAACCAGCCCTCACCCCCATCCCAACCCATCTGTAGAAGTTTTATTTGTGTAGCAGCATAACTTCCTCCCCATCCCTTCCTTCCCCGCCACCTGCCTCCTGCACCGTCAGGGTTTTTCCTATGCAGCAATGCCAAAATTCAATCAACCCTGCTCCCTCTCTCCTGTCTTTCCTCTCTCTTTCTGTGTCTCTCCATGTCTCTCTCTCTCTCCTCGTCTCTCTCTCTCTCTCTCTCTCTCTCTGTCTCTCTCTCTCTTTGTCTCGCTCTCCCTCCATTGCAAAGTTTTCTGAGGACTGTCTACAGGCCTGTGATACTCTATATAGGATATACATGCATACATATAGATGTACATATATATATATATATATATATATGTAAAAACAAACAAACAAACAAGGTTAAAATTTCCCAAATTTTCGGCTTTAATTGCCTTCTTCAGAGGGTACAGACTAAAAGTAAAAACGCTTGCATTCTCCACCCTCAGTCCCTGAGCATGAATCATGAATGTATGCAGATGGATAAAGGCACATTAATCAAAATGTTTTAACTTTATAAATATAAAACATCACATCAATAGGAAGCATGAAATTTGGAGATGAGTGAGGAGTGTGTGTGTGTGTGTGTGTGTGTGTGTGTGTATGTGTGTGTGTGAGTGTGTGTGTGTATGTGTGTGTGTGTGTGTGTGTGTATGTGTGTGTGTGTGAAGGGCAGAGGGTGTGAAATGACAACAGTAAGTTGGCCATAACTTTGATTACCACCACAGACCACG
This sequence comes from Conus betulinus, assembly GCA_016801955.1. Lineage (NCBI taxonomy): Eukaryota > Metazoa > Mollusca > Gastropoda > Neogastropoda > Conidae > Conus > Conus betulinus. Next base: position 71,791 of record JADBJO010007122.1, read on the forward strand.
ACACTGACATATACAACATGAGAGCAAGAGAGGTGGGGGGGGGGGGGGGGGGGGGAGGGGTTCCACATTCGGAGATGGAGAGAAAAAGAACAACTTCCACCAGGTGCCTGTTACACAGGAATGAAGGAGACCATGCACAAGAACCATTAGCAACCTGTGCGTATAACAAACACACATACATAAATTGGATGGGGCAATGATAGGAATGTTGTAGTTAACAGGGCGGTGGGGGAAGGGGGAGGAGGGAGGGGGGAAGAGGGGTTGAAGGGGGAGAAAAGACAGAGACAGAGAGACTCGAGGAGAGAGAGAGAGAGAGCCAGAGAGTGAGAGAGAGGGACAGACAGACACACAGACAGGCAGGCACCAGATATATATATATATATATATATATATATATATATATGTACCTTCTCTCTACTTCAAGTATATTCTTAAAATCAATATTGAACATATACAGATATATGAGTACACAGAAAAAGTCATTTCATTTAATGCTTAATCATTATTTCATCATAGACAGCATCACTTTGATAAATGCTTCAGGAAAGTTTTTACAAATTAAAACATGAATTAATTCACTGGTGAAATCCAGAAACCATGCAGCAAAATCTGTATGTTTTACTGGATCATTTTTCTTTCTTCTTTATCAGAGCAGTCTTTTCATTCAGTACTTCTTCGTCGTTGCTAATTCATCACAGTCTACACAGATCGAGTCATTTTGATAAATACCTCATTGTCCTTATTTCCCAATTTTTGTTTCCAATACCACAATGTGACCACCACAAAAACCTCACTCACATCAAAAGCTTCATCGTCTTCTTCCACCATCAGATCCTGCACCGCCATCAATCTCTGCAGTTCTTCTTCGTCTTCACGCAGCTGCACAGAAAGAGCAGATAAGTCATCATCAACCCTCACATACATGCTCTGCTGTAAGCGGGTTGGGGGTGGGGGCGGGGGAATTTCCAAACATGAAAGCGACTTGGGATCATTCCACGAAACCTGAACTTCGGATTGTGACCATGTCATCCATCCTGAAATTCATTACAATGTACAATAGAATACTGAAACTTTTCTGGAGACTCCTTCAGTGACATCTCTTGATGAGTTAGTGATGTCAATATATATACATGAGAATAAATATGGTATATACGTATATATATGTAATAGAGTGTGACAGATAGGTAGATACAGAAAGACAGATATAGAGAGATAGCTAGATAGAGATAGACAGATTATATAGAGAGATAGACTGATAGATATATAATGAAAGAGAGAGGGTTTCCACCCCCCACCCCATCCCCTCAAGTTCAAATACTGAAACAACAAAAATCAGTTCTGAAACAAACAAAAAATCAACTCACAACTGAACAGCAGAGTCAGAACACGCCCATTCGTCTTGGACCGTTGGCGAAGAATCAAAGGTGGCGCCACGATATTTATTCCGGTTTTCAGATCACATGACCAAGGGACATAACTTTAGACACACGCACACATAAATACTACTCAGCGTTTAATTGTTGTCAGATCACTATGCCAACACCCCCACTTGATCTGAACAATATATATGAAATAGACATGACTTCAAAATCCAACTATTTAACTTTGTTTGAATTGTCACATAGTACTATTAATATTAACCATTAATTAAACATTCACACAGTCCCCTTTTTTTTTTTTTTTTTTTTAACTAAGTTACTACGTGACCTTTAAAACATTTTAAACTAAGTCAAGAATTATTCAGCTCACACATGACAATTATTCTGAAATCATCAAGTCTCTCTCTGTGTAATGAATCCACATATTTAGGTACATATATACACATTCACACAATATTCTGGAACAGACATGGAGATTCATTTTCAAAAATAACACTTTTGAACTGTTGTAGCTGAAATTTTGTGGCAGGCTTTGTCATTATATCTGCCAACATTTCTTGTGTTGGGCAGTATTTAAGAACTATTCTGCCCTTGTTCACTTCATTGCGAATGAATGAATGATAGCGGATATCAATGTGTTTTGAACGCTGCCTGTTGACAGGATTGTTTGCCAGGGCTATTGTACCCTGGTTGTCTTCAAAAATCAGGACTGATTTGTATTGACATCCAATATCAATCTCATTTAGCAGGTTGTGTAGAGATGCAGACTCTCTCTTGTACAGATGCCGCTAAGGCTATGTACTCTGCTTCGCATGTTGACAATGCTACAGTAGGTTGCTTCCTTGATTTCCATGAAATCAAAGGACCTGTTTTTGTCATTCGGAAACAGTAACCTGAAGTGCTACGCCTGTCATCTATGGACGAGGCCCAATCAGCATCACTGAATCCTGTCAGAGTCAAGCCATCTTCAGACTTCCTATAACACAGCTCATAGTCTGAAGTACCTTTCAGGTATCTGAAAACATGTTTGACTGCTATCCCATGAGCCTGCTGTGGGTTGGATAGATACTGTGACAATTTGGTTACAATCCAACAAATGTCTGGTCTAGTACATGACATCAGATAAATTAAACTGCCAACAACTTCACGATATCTTTTTTGGCATCAACAGGATCATCATCTTTAGTACATTCAAATCTTCTGTTCACAGGGAGTACATCTAGGTTTACAATCAGTCATTCCAAACTTTTCAAGGATCTTTTCAACATATCTTTTCTGGTTCATTTTGACAAAACCATTTCCCTGTTCAAAATCAATGCCTAAAAAGTAAGACAGTTTCCCCAGATCTTTCATTTTGAATCTATCTTTCAAAAAACTGTTTTGGTCTTGTTCAACAGTTTTTCACTGTTTGCAGCAATGATCATATCATCCACCCACACAACAATAACAGTAAACTCATCACCACAACATCTTGTGTACACACAATGATCACTGACACTCTGAACAAACTGGTTCTGGATTAAATGGCTGTGTAGTAGATTGTTCCAATTTCTTCCTGACTGTTTCAATCCATACAGTGATTTATTTAGCTTGTACACAAGCTTGGTCCCTTCAATATCAGGTTGTACTTCAAAACCTTCAGCTTGCTCCATATAAATCTCACAGTCTATAGGAGCATTGAGGTAGGCTGTTTTTACATCCATCTGATGTAAAATCAGGTTGTACTGAGCAGCAGTTGCATCAAAGTGCGTATTGATGTCATACTTGCAGTTGGTGCAAATGTTTCATGATAATCTACACCTTTCATCTGACTGTATCCTTTAGCAACAAATCTAGCTTTGTAGGATTTTGATCCACTACAATCTTCTTTCATGGTATACACCCATCGACCCCCCCACTGCTTTTCTACCCTCAGGAAGAGTGGTCAAAGTGAAGGTCTCATTTTCTTTCAGGGAATTCATTTCATCTTCCATTGCCACTTTCCAAAAAGTAGAATCAAAGGACTGAATGGCTTCTTTATAATTCTGAGGGAAAGTATGGCATTTGTAACAATAATCAATACTTGTCATCATTGCCTGATCATCTTCCTCAAAATCTGTTTTGTAATCAGCCAGATATGTTGGAGTTTTTCTATCTCTTTTGGGATATCTTGGATTTTGCTCCATCGTACATGGTACGTTTTTATCAGACATACACTTTGACCTCTCTTTGACGACATCATCTGTCCTGCATTCTGATCTTCCTTCATCATGTTCTTCATGTACATTTTCAATCACAACATCCGTTTCAACATCAAATCACAATCATCAAAACAATGCTGAGTCTGAGTTTCCTTTTCACTCACAGTCACCTTCTCACATACACTCTCTTGCTTTGTCACAAATTTCACAACCCTGTATCTGTACACTTTGTCAGACTCTGGAAAATACACCAGATACGCTGGGCTACCTTTATCATAACCCACAAATATGCCTTTTGTACACCTGGCATCAAGCTTACTTTGTTTTGCATGTATGCATAGCATTCACATCCAAATGCCCTCATTTTGGATAGATTTGGCTTCTGTCCAGTCAATGCAAAGAATGGTGTCTGCTTCAAGCGGTCATTGTAACATCTGTTACGAATGTATGCTGCTGTCATAACAGCGTATGGCCACAATTCTTTGGGCAAATTTGATTCAATGAGGAGACACCTACCCATCTCAAAAATTGTTCGCCAGTGTCGTTCAGCTGTTCCATTCTGGTGTGGTGGAGAGTAAGGTGCAGACCTGTCATGTTTTATTTGATTCTTTCTGAGAAGTTCACCGAAAGCCTTCGAAGTGAACTCTGTGCCATTGTCTGACCTTATGCACTTCACCTTTCCATAAGGGGCACAATCTGCTAGAAATTTTTTCAGTAGCAACAACAGTGTCACTTTTGTTCTTTAGCAGGTAGAGAAAAAACCCCTGAATAATCGTCTGTGAACGACATTGCATATCTGAAACCTTCCTTTGAAGCTGGAGTAATGGGACCAGCCAGATCAGTATGCACCAGCTGTAATGGAACATCTGAGCGAACACGTGGTTTCTTGTTTACGTCATTTGTCATTTTACCCAACATACATACATTGCAATCATCAGGTTTCTTTTTACCAACAACTTTCATGCCATCAACCTTTTTTTTCGAGTTTCTTCACATCATCATAGTTACAGTGACCAAGAATTTTGTGCCATCCATCCAAATCACATGCATATTTCACACTGTCATTAGTATCATGAACAGGATCTACAGTGTTTGCATCACATGTGTTGAGATAATATAGTTTTCCATGCTTCTCAATGTGGAACTGAGTACCATCCTTGTACATAAGATCAGCAGAGTCAGGTTTGAAATACACACTCGCCCCTTTTTCAGTTGCAGCCTGTACTGAGAAAATGTTCTGAGGATAAGAAGGAACGTACAAAGCATTCTTCAAAGATGCTTTCACATGTCTACCACTAGTGTCCATGATAGTAACATCTACATCCCCCCTTTTCACAGCAACATTACTTTTCTCCCCATTGGCCAGTTCAATGAAATGTTTTTCAGGCTTAAAACTGTCATCAAACTTGCTGAACTTGGATTCATCATTTATTATATGCGCTGTTGCCCCACAGTCAACCAGCAGCATATATCCCCTCTTGTACATCTATTGTCCCCCCACATCTGCCTTAAAGGCAAAAGATGCTCATGAGTACTACACAAATCTGAATGAGTAACAGCTTCGCTTACCTTGTCAGTTGTGTTTTTGCTCTTGTTTCTGCATGTTTTATCTGTGTGATTGTTTTTGCGACAGAAACTACACCATAATTTCTTCTTGTACTTCATGCAGTTTCTAGCAAGATGGCCAGTGACCCCACACTTGTAGCAAGTGAACTCCTTTCCATTTCCAGCTTGAGGGTTTGAGTTGACACGAGGAGGATTTGAAGAAGAAGCAGATTTCATCACGGAGTCATCAATAGTTGTAGACCTGGAACGCTCTGTATCTTCGAAACTTCTTAAAGATACTTTGAAATCACTGAATGTCTGTTTCTTCTCAGTCTGAGTAACAACTGCAACAAAAGCCTGATAACTATCAGGAAGACCTTTCAGCACCATTGCAATTAACAAACTGTCAGCAACAATTTCGCCAGCATTTCTAAGAGCTGCAGCGGCCGTCTCTGCTCGTATAACATAATCAGTCACTGTTTCGTCGTGACGTTTCACTAACGAGGTGAGTTCAGTGTACAACGAAATTACTCTTGGTGTGCCTGAACCAGCATAATGGGAACGAAGAATACTCAAGGCCCTTCTTCCATCGTTAGCTGCATCTCGCATAATTAAAGACAGACTTTTGTCATCTAGAAATTGAATGAGTTCTGCGAAAACTTCTTCGTTCTTGTCTTCGTCAACTTCGTCATCATCCGGAGTCAGAATAACGTCTTTCAGTTTTTGTAACTTCATGTACCCCAGGAACTTAATCTCCCATTGTTCATAATTGCGCTCATCTCCATCGAAAATAAGTCGAGCATACCTTCCGTGTGCTCCCGCACTACTGGGCCCATAACCTGTTGAGTGGTTCATGATGGAGAAAAGGAGAGAAAAACACGCACAACTGAACAGCAGAGTCAGAACACGCCCATTCGTCTTGGACCGTTGGCGAAGAATCAAAGGTGGCGCCACGATATTTATTCCGGTTTTTCAGATCACATGACCAAGGGACATAACTTTAGACACACGCACACATAAACACACCTGGCTGCCCTGGGGGAAGGTTCAACTTGGTGACATGACTGAAGATAGGGACACACCTGGCCGCCTTGGGGGAAGGTTCTACCTTCATGACATGACTGAAGATTGGGACACACCTGGCCGCCCTGGGGGAAGGTTCTACCTTCGTGACATGACTGAAGATAGGGACACACCTGGCCGCCCTGGGGGAAGGTTCAACCTGGTGACATCACTGAAGATAGGGGCACACCTGGCCGCCCTGGGGGAAGGTTCTACCTTCGTGACATCACTGAAGATAGGGGCACACCTGGCCGCCCTGGGGGAAGGTTCAACCTTTGTGACATGACTGAAGATAGGGACACACCTGGCTGCCCTGGGGGAATAGTAACGGCCCTGCCTGCAGCACATCCCCACTAGTTTCTCATTGACCCTACCTGTGTTAAAAAAAAAACTGATCGCCCAGTACTATGACTGCCTGCCTTTGTATTTTTCGCACATTCCTTGGTTCCCCTTTTGTCAGTTTACCATAAGTAACATCTGATAATGGGCTGTTCTTGACGAGGGAGACTGAGCCACACCCTACCTTTTCCATGCGTCGTCGTCTGTTGACTTCCTTCAAGCGCATGATCTGTTGCTCTCGTCTCTCTTTCTGCTGTTCAGCACTCATCTGGCTGCCAGGCAGCTGGAACAGGCACCAAACACTGAAAGGGTTCTGCTGCATGTTTCGTTTCATTCCTTTATCTTCCCTTTTCCAGAAGGTTCCTATACACGATCTGAACGAGGTTCCACTATCCATGGTCACAAAATGATACGAATACACTATTTACCATATTTGTGTCTTTCTTTCCTTCTTCTACCTTTTGAAAAATGTTACCTATTCATTTATTTTTCTTACCTGCATCTAAAAAAGAAAGAAAAAAAGGTCCAAGCATTCTTCCTGTAAAGTGTGTATAAGTCTATGCGCGTGTGTGCTGTGTGTGTGTGTGTGTGTGTGTGTGTGTGTGTGTGTGCGTAAAAACTTTGATTTTTTTTTTTTCAGCAATAATAACACCCATCAACAGAACAAAACTTGCAGAGTGATTGATATTGGCTGGATCTTTCCAGCCATCCCGAGTGTGAAGATGTTACTGAATAGCAATGACTGTAAGCCTGCAATCTATGTGTTCAGCAGTCTTGTCAATTTCATAAGGTCTATTTTTTCTGACAAATTGAGCTCTGTTAGAACTATCACATTACAAACTGATAAAAAAAGAAAAAAAAGAAAAAAAAATTATTGAGATATCTCAATTTGAAACAACTCTCATTCACAACAAATTTTCTTACAAGAAAGACACAGTTTAGAATAATTTTTACCTCTAAGAGTAACTTTTATAATGAAAGAACAACTTGAAACAACTATCACACAAGGAAAGACCAGAAAAAAATTCCTTTCAAGGAACACTTTCCTTCAGGAAAGACACGTTGTAAAATACCTTCCACCTCAAAAAAGTAACTTTCAAATACAGAAGAAGTTAAAACAACTTTCACACAAGAACCAACTTTTATACCAGGAAGCAATTTTCACACTTGTTAACTACTTTCACATGAGAGAGGAAGCAATTCTTCACACAACACCTGTGAAATACCCTGACAACTCTCCAGCCATAGAGAAACTCACAGGTGTGAAAGGAAGTTGGAAGCGGCGAACGTTTTTTCATGTAGTACTCTGCCTCTGCTGCCAGCTGGACAGCTCTGACCTGTAGTTCACGGAGTAATACGTGTGGTCTCGCTGTAGTTCCTAATGTAAGGAAACAAACAAAAGTCACTGTCATTAAAGTCCACATCTGCATGACCATCAATAATAGAACTGACAGAAAATCATGGAGCATGACAGTCAAAGGGGAAAAAAAAAATGGGGGGGGGGGGGGGGGGGGGGGGGTGAGGGGGGGGAGGTATGAGAATTAAGACCTCACAAGAAAAAAAAAGCTAAAAATAAAAAGGAGGCTGGAGAACCCAAAATTACTGTTTTTTTCCCGTGCAGCTGTTTTACTTAAAATGTCTTATGTACATGTGAGTCTCTCTTTGGTCTGATAAAAGTTGGGAAGAACATACTTATGTTCATCAGTCTATCATCACCTAACTACTCTATCATCAGTTACTGAACAAACAAACAAAAAAAGTCAATGTCATAATTGTCTCTCTTGCTCAGCAGACTTGGTTCTTGGGAGAATGAAATATGTAGCATTACTTTGATTAAAAACACACAAATGAACATGTATGATTACTTGAATTAAAAACAAAGTAATGTATGATTACTTGAATTAAAAACAAACTAAGCCAGTTTTTGTTTAGTTGGTTGGTTGGTCGATGGGCTCTATGACTTATTTGTTTGATGTGTGGGTTAATTTTGTGGGTTAGTGAGTGGGTGATTGATGGGTAGTCTGGGTATATACCGATCGGTTGGCATAGTACACTGGTCAGTAGTTTTGGATGGGTGGGTAGAATTAAGTGTTCTTTTGTAACCTGTTTCAAGAGTGAGTCAGTTTAACAATAACAATCAAGTATATTTGGGGAGGGTGGGGGTGTTTGCGTGCCATCTGGCCCATATGAACGACGGTGATGAAGTTTTCAAGATCAATTAAATAACAAAAGGTGAACATCATTTCCTTGCTGCTCAACATTCACGAAGATACAAATCTCACTTGAACTTACAGTTTTCATTGGTGTTCATGCACATAAGCTTTAACTTTGACATACAACTGAAATCAAGTTGCAAAGTGAAACGACTGCAGGCGGAAATCTAAACAAATCTTAAATAAATGTCAGCGAACCGCCCAGAGAAACGTGGACAAACGAGTCACAAGACAACACACAACGCGTTTCGACCTCTTAGGTCTTCCTAAGGTGAAACAAAGACGGACAAAATAACGAAAATGCACTCAGCTTTGATCGCTTCAGATTGCTTCTGAGTTCAGCGCAGGAAGGAAGGCGTTGAATGAGAACGAGGCTGTCGGAAGGGAAATAATGTGTGAGTCAAAGTCGTAATGATGATAATAATATTACTGATAGGGATACTAATAATGGTCAAAATATTATTAAAAAAAAAAAAAAAAAAAAAAAAAAAATTGTCAATAAGTGTGGGTATGGGAGAAAGGAGAGTGGGTTAGAGGTTGTCTTGTGACTCGTTTGTCCACGTTTCTCTGGGCGGTTCGCTGACATTTATTTAAGATTTGAAATCAAGTGTTAGTGTTGTTGTTTTTTTCTGTCTTATAAGATGTCTGGTTCACAGTTTGGATAGGTGGGTAAAATAGCTGGGTGAAGTCATTTGTTTATTTGAAGTTGAAGGAAAAACTTTTCCTGATACTGTGAAATAAAAATATTTTTTTAAAAAAAGGAGAGAAACAAAAGCATTCTCTAAATACAGTGTCCATTATACTAGTTCTCAAAAATTTGGGAATATGCTGTCATCACTCTTACCAGCTGTCAACTCCATCTCACTGTTTGTTGTAATCACTCTCACCTTCAACTGTCAACTTCCATTGGAATCTTGTCGAAACTTTACCAACTGTCAGCTCCATTCTGTCACTGGTTTAAACCTTACTACAGACGATGATTTTTAAACGAAAATCTTATATGACAACTTCCGCACAATAATATCATTTCTCTGCAGCTGTATACTCTGCACAAGCTTAACACCATTGCTAACGCGATTTTGGCACTTTCTGAATTTCATTTTACAGCTCCCATTACATATGCAACAGCCTATTGTGATACACCAGCTGAAAGGACAAAGCACAAAATTTGCATTTATGATAATTTGAAAGACCTTTTAGCTGACATCACAATGCAGCTGTGACAGAAACAACATGACCAAAACATAAAAATTGATTGTCTTATTTACATTTGTATGGTTACTATGACAACATCAAAACAAAGGAAATAGGGACATAAAGTATCAGTATGACCTTGAACACTTGTAAAAAGAGGGGCAGAGGAAGTAATCCAAGAGAAAAACAAATGATAAGCACACAATGATGATTCCTCCTAAATATACTCGCATTTCATTTGCCTTTTCTCACAGTGTACTCAGTGTGGAATCACTAATTTCATTTTGCTCCTCTTCATCTGACTTTCAGAATGTTTTGTGCACATGTGCCTTTCTCCATTATTTCCCCTCATCCAGTGCTGCTTACACGCGAGTTATTTTGTGTAAATCCAGCACTCTGTACAGTCCAGGAATAGGGACAAGGAATGAAGACTATGTAAAATGCAGCTAAAGTGAAGACGTGGTAATGACTGAGCCTACTTTGCGTTCATAAACATGCACAAAGTCAGTCGCATAGTCATGATGAAAATCCTGCAATCTATGTATATTCAGTGGATTACAGAAACACAAACGCATCCCACACGCACCAGGACACTGACAGAAGACATTACCATCATCAAGTATCTCCTGCTGCAATGCTATGATGAACACTCAAATATCAGCGACAACATGACTGTTGATGTGTTTTCTTACAGCACCCTTAAGACCTATTGGCAAGACTTACAAGCATACAAGGAGAGGCGAGCAAGACCTGCTGTCGGGAAGTTGTGTCCCTTTGCCTGTTGAACAGCGCATGTGACACAGTGCTACATTCCGTCGTTTGCTGTGTCATTCAGTCTCTTGGTCGCTCAGTTTTTCATTCATGTTTTCATTCTTTCAGTGCACGCTATGAGCCGAAATGTCATCCATATCCATGGCCAAACTGTCCATGTCTTCCGCAAGTTGGTGATGAGATTTTACACATGTGCAGGAGGTAATGTGTGCGTTTGCACACAGAACCTCAATTTAAAGTGTCATTCAAAGGATCTTTTGGGAAGTGGAATCAGAACCAAAGTTAACTCCAAAAGAAAATTCCCTCTGTACCAACGGAATTTCAAACCTGCAACCCCCAGGACAACCAGGAGCACAAGACGGTACTCTACCAACTGAGCTTTTGTGACCCCGAACTAGACATGAAAATCAGATGTATAGATGACAGCCGTCTCCTGCCATATCCCACTCTGCAACAGCCAGCCACTCCCATCACTCCATCAACAACAGTACCTCTGCTCTTGACAGGGTCATGGCCGCCGAGTGTCCGGGATACTTCAGCTGAAGCAGACGCTGCATAAAAAAGTCTGCATGAGCGCCGCCAACGTTGATTCGGCGGCAGTTGGCCGACACACCAATTTTCCATCCAGCACTGGCAAGACATGGGTGGTCTGGTAGCCACAGTCCAAAATGATTCCATCCACTGCAGACATGCACAGCATTGGTCATTCAACGTCAGGGTAGTCTGAGAACCAAAATACAGAAGAATTCAGTCTGCTGCAAATTATACAGCCTGATTTGTCATTATGTGTCTCATCTCTGTGTGATCACTTATGATTATATATATTGTAAACATATCTACTCATTGGTTTACTGAAAATTTAGGTCTACTCATATGCCTGACTAATTTCAAAGTTTGGGAAATAATAAAATTTGTCATCATAAGGAGATAACTCATAAGGAGATAACAACAATCAATCAAGACAGATCAATTAAGTTCATGTAAATGGATACATACATATAAATCAATGCATGTACATGTATAGATGTATTGCTTTGCACACAAATTAACTGTCCTTTGTGTTTGCATGTGTATGTATGAGTGTGTCTGTGAGAGTGGATGCATGCACAATTCGAGACTTCCAAAACACGTAGAAAGCTGTGCCTCCCTAACTCATTTCTTGGCTGTGAAAGTTGTTTGAGATCCAAAACCAATATCAGAAATATCCAGCCTACCCCACCCTCCACCACACCAAAGAGTTTGTAAAAAGCAGAATTCTGTGTATCTTGAGCCAGGCCGACATACCTCCATATTTCCCCTGAAACCAGGCTTTTTACCTCGCTCATGCCTTTAGGGCTCCCATACACACCTACCTGCCTCAGGATAATTATGGCCAAAGCTGAAGAGAGAGTCCACACCGTAACAGACGCTGGGAATGCTGTAGCACTCGAACAGCAGCTCTGACACATCTCTGTGGACAATCCAACCAAGCCCTAAGCATCAAAGGAGGTAAAAAAAAAAAAATTCATGATTCTACTATTAAAAAGGAAACAAAATGTTTTTCCTTATTACCATCTTCCACTCACATGTACGGTTCACAGTTGGGAGTCGGCGACCTTCATACCTCCCTTTCTTCATTACCTCATGCACTACAAGGTCAAGGTAACTTACCACATCCATCACGTTGTCTAACAAACTGTTTTTACAAATGAAAGATCTTCGGTTGTTTTCTTGCATGAAAAGTCGCTTCCTCCCCACATCGTCACACCCATAACACGCACTTCACTCTTCACCCCATAAAAAACTTCACCCCATAACACGCGCTAACTCTTCACCCCATAACACGCACTACACTCTTCACCCCATAACACGCACCACACTCTTCACCCCATAACACGCACTACACTCTTCACCCCATAACACGCACCACACTCTTTCACCCCATAACACGCGCTACACTCTTCACCCCATAACACGCACTACACTCTTCACCCCCCATAACACGCACTCCACTCTTCACCCCATAACACGCACCACACTCTTCACCCCATAACACGCACCACACTCTTCACCCCATAACACGCACCACACTCTTCATCCTATAACACGCACTCCACTCTTCACCCCATAACACGCACCACACTTTTCATCCTATAACACGCACTACACTCTTTACCCTATAACACGCACTCCACTCTTCACCCCATAACACGCACCCACTCTTCACCCCATAACACGCACCACACTCTTCATCCTATAACACGCACTCCCACTCTTCACCCCATAACACGCACCAAACTCTTCACCCCATAACACGCACTACACTCTTCATCCCATCACACATCACACGCACCACACTCTTCACCCCATAACACGCACCACACTCTTCACCCAATAACACGCACCACACTCTTCATCCCATAACACGCACCACACTCTTCACCCCATAACACGCACTACACTCTTCACCCCATAACACGCACTACACCCTTTGAACCTTCAACTTCCTTCTTCCCCTCTCCTCTAACTATCCTCCTCCTTCTGTTACAACCCTATCCTACTTAACTTGCACACACACACACACACACACACACACACACATACAGAGTTTCAGTTTCAGTTTCATCAAGGAGGCGTCACTGCATCCGTGCAGACTAGTCCATATACACACTACACCACATCCGTTAAGTTTTGAAACCATGCTACACATGATTTGAAGCTGATGGATAAATGAATTAACAACAAAGAAGAGACAATTTAAGAAGAGGGTCTCGTGGCTACGACTCAGCGGATGTCTGACCTATGCGTTAGCCCAACGCGCTGGTCAGACCTTGAATACCTACCTACCTACCATTGTGTGTGTGTGTGTGTGTGTGTGTGTGTGTGTGTGTGTGTGTAGTGGATGTACACGTGTGTGTATGATGTGTGGGCATGGGCCCATGTGTGTGCGTGGTGTGTGTGTGTGTGTGTGTGTGTGTGTGTGTGTGTGTGTGTGTGTGTGTGTGTGTGTGTGTGTGTGTGTGTGTGTGTGTGCCCGCACAGGCCAGATCTGTTTAATTTCTTTCTTTTTTTGTTTGTTGTTGTTTTTTTTGTGTGTTTATTTTTTACTTACCTCTGTTTTTCATCGGTCAATTTTTTTTTGTTTGTTTCTTTCTTCTTTTTACTCTCTCCGATTTTCGTGGTTGGGACTTTCGATTACCATCAAGATGAAGATGACAATGATGATCATGATCATCATGTGTCCACAGTACTCAGAGTCGGATGCAGTCACACTATTAACAATCAAACTCATGTTTTTTTTTGTGTGTGTCAGTTTCTATTTGATGACAGTCTACAAAAAAAAAAAACTCACTTACATACACACACACACACACACGAATGCATGCATACATGCACATGCACGCCCACACACACACTCTCTCTCAAAAACACACAAATGCACACATACATATACATGTGTGCACACACACATGCACCCATGCATGAATGCATGCACAAGCACGCACATATGCAAGAATGCATGCATACATGCACATACATGCACACATGTAGACACACACATACACACACACACACTCTCTCCTGTCTCTCTCTCTCTCTCTCTCACACACTCTCTCTCTCTCTCTCTCACACACACACACACACACAACACACACATACTCTCTCATACACACACACTCTATCTCTCTCACACACACACACACACACACTGCACACACACACACACACACACACACACACACACTCTCTCTCTCTCTCTTACAGACACACACATACACAAACTCACTTACGCTGTCGACAATAATTGGGGTTGACGACAGCCTCTGTCAGAACCATGGGATGTTCAACACATCCTTCAGTGTTGACGCCCAGGTGGGTAAATATGTGGTCAAAGATTTGTTCCTGTCACATAGAATGATTCAGGCTGTTTCAGGCATATCAACGATGATTTGGTATTTATGTACACCAGAATGTAGATGGGTGTGTGTGCGTGTGTATATATATATATATGTGTGTGTGTGTGTGTGTGTAGGGGTGTGTGTGTGTGTAGGGGGGGGTGTGTGTGCATGTGTGTGTATGTGTGTGTGTGTGCATGTGTGTGTGTGTGTGTGTGTGCGTGTGCATGTGTGTGCGTGCGTATGTGTGTGTGTGTGTGTGGTGTGTGTGTGCATGTGTGCGTGCATGCATGCACATATACATGGTGTATGAGAATTTGTTTTAAAAACCGGTAAAAATTCAGCAGTCATTTCTGTCACATTCACACATTTCACAGCGCATATAAAACAAAGCTTGGAAATTCCACTTAAAGAAAACATACAACTTCAGAATGTGTCCCACAGGAAACAAAAATAGACTTCAGAATGTGTCCCACAAGAAACAAAAATAGACTTCAGAATGTGTCCCACAGGAAACAAAAATAGAGTGATAACCATCTTCCCCGTCCATTTTTTTTACATAGCAGTGAGAGCTTTACTGTCCTTACATTTTGTGCTGATGTTGCTTTGGTTCATGATATTTACAGAATCTTTGCACTCTCTCTGTATCTCCTCAACTCCCTTCTTTTCTTTCTTTAAACATTGTGGAACATTTCTGAAGTATGTCTACCCATACCACCATGTAAGCAGATGTTAACCTGGGATTTTAAAATACTAGGTTAACCTAGGTGTACCTGGATTTTCTAAAGATTAACTCTTTCTATACTAAGGACTGCATATATACCTGGTCCTTATGTTTAAAACCTTTGTATACTAAGATCTGTGTATGCAGTCCAAAGCTTGGAATTTTTCTCAAAAGTGGGCAAACCTTTTGTACGAAACTACTTGTTACAGATAGCTCCTGCATACTAATTAGAGTGCAGGCGTACTGGTACCTAGCTTTGCAAGCTGAATGCTAGCAGCTAGCGAGCAGACGCTTTTCACACCACGTCACCAGCTCTGTTTTGGCCTGACATGGCAATGTGGCGTCGTCTGCTACACCGTCAAGCACGCATGATGAAAGAAACACTACAAATAACCATCATAATGTGACTGAAGCCCTTTTATTGTTGAAAACAGTTGAATAATTTCAGGGCATAAAACCAGTTAATGTAAATTTTTTGTTCATAGGGTGTGTGCCACCCCTGTTTTTACATGACACGCAAAATCTCATTTTGTTTATCATGCATGCTGTCTTACCAAATAAGTAGAAAAATAACTTTGCTAAAAAGTTTGTGGTTTCTCAATCATTTATAAACATAACTTGAAAAAATCATGAGTCTGTATTTCTTCTTTTTTTTAATTTTTTAATGATTTAAAAAATATATATATGTAGAGAATGGTGAGTTTCTGGGGGATTAAGGGGGAAAAATAGCTAGTAATAGTATGGGTTAACTTTTTTCAACACAACACATTCTGGCCATTTTTGTCTGATGTAGCTAAGACCCCCACTTATGGGCTGAGAGAAAAAAAAAAAACACAAAAACTCAAAATTGACATCAACAATAAACTTCCTTTTCCTGTAGAATATCTTCACATGTTAAAGTTAGAGGGACTCAGCTTCCTTGCATGCAAACATTGAAACAACCTTAGAGAACATCATATCCAGCAAGATTTCACACAGTTCAGGTACATGGTGAAAGAGTGAAGGACTGAGTGAGAGGTACCTCTTGAACACAAGCTTTACATAAAAATGAATGAAACATTCACCAAAGCACCTACCTGCACATCGTATGTGGTGATGACATTCCGATCGAACTGTGACCTCAATATCCAGCGTATGACATCAATATTAGTGATGTCATTGCCGATCTGAAGTTCATTTTCCTTAGCAGAAAACACACAAGCACTCAATCAGCTCAGAAACATTACCAAAGAAACAAAAAGTTAAAGGTATTTAACAACAACAAAAATGACTGAAATTAAAGAATTTCTGTTAAGCGTTGTAAATTTCTTCTTTCTGATGCAAAGATTCAATTATTCTGGCTCAGCTGCCACAACAAACTAAACACTCTGATCTGATCTGTGTTGAAGAAAAGACAGAAAGACCAGAGCATACAGTAAACAAACAAACAACAAATTCTAAGCAGTTTCAATGCACATTTGACATTCTGACCAAAGTTGTGCAAGGGTCATAATCATGAAAATATGGTCCCAACTGAAAATAACAGGACTCAATAAAGGATCTGAAGTGTAGTCATTATGACGAGTGTCTCGTAATTCAGCTGACGTTGTGGCTATCTTTTTAGCAGTTACAAGTTCTTTCCTAAGTTGTCTGGAGTGAGTCGATAAACCAACTAATCAGCATGTCAAACAGACAGTCCAGTACCCAACCCACCCAGCAAGCAGTCATCTAATATATAATATTCAAATACTTAAACAATGAAATTACATCATCTATCATACAAAGTGACCCAAAATCTAGCAAGAGTATAAGAATATCCATACGTATACATTTCAGTGACATTACTTTCTTGCAATTTCTTATCAGTCTTGCTTCTCACACGATCTCCACGATCTGTTGATGATTTTGCATCCAGCTCAGAAGCCGGTCAGATCAGCGGTTAAGTTCAGACAGTCTATGCATGTTGCAGGGCGCTACCTTCTTTCCACGCTGCTTGGCCGTCACGTTTCGGAAAATCATCTTGGGTTTGTCGTCGGTGGCCCATCCAACTCGACAGTTGCAGGATCCTGCACAAACTCTGACCTTCATTTCTGAGCACTTTTGCATCATTCAGATTCCAGATTCTGTTACACAGATTTTGCACTTTTATCATTTCTGTCAATTGTCATTGTTTATTATATCAATTTAAATCCTAATGATGGGACAGTTTACTTTATTGGGTTTAAACCCTAATCAAGTGACTCCAAATGTTCACTATCCCTGTTACATATTTCATTATAATTACTGTTTTTTTTTTTTTAAAGCCGTTCCCAAATCTCAGTTATGGGAATAAAAATCCTATGTCTTTGTTTTAATGTTAACTAGTGAAATCAACACATTTCAGTTTTCACTGAAACTGGGGCATTTTGGATTTTTAGAATAAACTTTAATTATTCTACTTCCATCAAACTTACTTCCGGTCAATAATCATCAGCTTTTGTTAAGCTTATGTCTACTCTGTAAAAAAAAAAGTTAAACCAATTCCATAATTCAAGTCATTTCACAAGTTACATTTGACTAAGGTTTTCTCTGCAAGAAAAGGAAAATCTGTTTAAAACCAGTAATGAACGGTCAACTGTTTAAAATCAGTGAGTTACAGAATTTGATCCCATCCCTGGACAAATTAAAACACAGGGTTTAAAATCAATAGTAGTAAAAGTCTCCATCCCATTTCTAAGGAACTAAGCTACAGACAGTTGATTTTTATTCACCTCTCTGTTTGACACTCACCGTTGTCAATGACGATAGGCATCTTGCTGTCACCAAGGTCAGGTACAGGGTAGTCATAGGTCTTGTCCTGAACAGGCTTCTCGTCCTTAAACTTCAAAATGTCGACAGTGGTCTCAGCCATCTTTAGTAGTATAGATTGCTTGACTTGCTGGTGAAAATATCACGCGCGCGCACACACACACACACACACACACACACACACACACACACACACACATGAATGTGTATGACTTGGGCAAGGTAGAGGGAAAAGCTCCGAGGGAGAAGGAATGAAAGAGGAATAGAGGTGGTAGGACAGGAAGGGAGAGGGATGGGGCACAAAGACAGAGATATGGAAAAAAACAGAAGGGCAGAAAAGGCGGCTTAAATCATAACAGTTTTTATCTACAGAACTACACCCACTGCTTATATATATATGATATCAACATGCTACACAGCCGGTTATATTTACTTGCCAACACCTGCACATACACAGTCATGACATGGTGTATATTGAGCACATGAATCTAGTAATTTGGTGTTCCTGATCCATGAAAAAAGCACAAAGACTGACAGTCAGTTCCTCAGCTCAATGGCAGTGCATTCCACACACCAGTGTGAGTTCAGGAGAAAGTCTGATGTAGATCTCAAGATTCATGGACAGCAGTCAGAGATTTTGTTCCTGTGTAGAAAGAGTGGGGGACAAAGAAAATGCTTTCAATACGGGATGATGACAGCATGTTAATTATACACCTTCCAAAATGTTATTTGAGTGCTCAAAGATCTATGCAATTTTGACTACTATCACTATCAGAAATTAAAAGATGAGGGGATGTTAATGTTCTTTTATAGTCATGGAGAGTTGATGAGAATTATAAACTGTATCTGGAATATTTTCTGCTAATTAACACTGAAGACCAGAATGCATCTTCTGTATGTTTCTTTCCAGGATGTTATTTTCAAGTCAAAGAATATTAGACAAAAATTTCGAAGTGATGTCATGGTCACCTAACAACATGTAAGACATACTGGTTGTTCATTCTTGGCTGTCCACATAGTAACACACAGAGTTTAATGAAATAGAATACATGATACACATTTCTATAGTAGATTTGAAAGTATTAGTATTTGGTCTTTTCAATAAATCTGGAGAAGAAAATTTGGCTCCAGTTCCTAAGGTTTGATCCTATATGCTTATTTACACACCATGAATCTTTAATTAGAAAATTAAACTAGACCTACGCTAGGACTAGGAGGTTGCAGTTTAATTGAAATTATTACAAGCCTATTGTGAAGGAAGGAGAAGTTACGTTGAGTATTGGCGCGCACAGCGTTGCAGGCAAATTTCAGAGCTGTATGGCCACTAGACTTACGACTTTCGGGAGGGACAGTAAAATGGATTATTACTACGAACACTTATTGGGAGGGACATAACTTCTCCTTCCTCCACAATTGGCTTGTAATAATTTTAATTAAACTGCAACCTCCTAGCGTAGGTCTAGTTTAATTTTTCTATTATCACTCGCCTATTGCTCCCGGAAGGGAAGCTACGTTGAGACTTTAGAGAAAGCAAGGATAGTGGCCAATATAAACAACATCATAGGCCAGACATGTAATGCCACACACATATATAACAATGATCCTTCATCATTTTCATTTACTGTTTCACATAGCCATCAATTACCTTCTGGCTGAAACTGGCACTGTTCTGTCTCTTACAGTATGTACTGAATGTCTTTTAATTTGCCCAGCCCATCAAGATGAAGATACACAATAAATGAATGATGATAATCATCCTCATGTGTCCACGCTACTCACGAGTCCGATACAGTCACACTATTAGCAAGTAAACTGATGTTTTCTTGTGTGTGTCGGTTTGTATTTCATGACAGTCTAAAAAAAAAAAAAAACTCATACCGCTAGAACCCTCTCAAAAAGCACCAGCGGCATCAGAAAGAACTGACCCAATCTCCTTACAAGAGATTTGTGTTGAATCTCAGCGTGCTTCCATTGACTCGACAGAGTAGCTTCCCTTACCAAGGAAAGCTACTCCAGTAGCCTAGGCTCAGGCACTGAGGAAAAAATAATAAATAATAATAATAATAATAATAATAATACCACGTGGGGGTTACTCTCTCTCGAAGGCAAGACTCGAGTGTCAACTATCAAAGTGATGTCATACATATAGCTTATATTTTGCAGCAAGACATTGTGTCAGTCTTGGTATGAATTGTCTCTCGACGAAAACATACAGTCCTGCATTTCGTTTCACATGCAGAAGAACACTGTGCGCTAAAGAGATGTTTTTTCTGATGCAAGAAAATCAAGATGTCAAACTGAAGTTCAGTTCCCTGCTATTGCCAACAGTGGTTTCGTCAAGAGTCCAGGAGACGCAGTCATATCTCACCTGTCCAGAGTCAGCACAACCCACAACAGTTTAGCAAGTAGCTTTACACAGTTTCCACGTGGTCTGCAACAGCAAAGAAATCTAACCAGCAGTGCAGAAATTGGTGGATCAGATTCTCACAAGAACAAAACTGAACTAGGGAAAGTACAATCACGTATGGCAATACAGTATACATGTAAGGTGTGCGGCGAAAGAAATACAAACATGTTTTCTAAGACTGCCTATGAAAAGGGAGTGGTGATTGTAACCTGCAGTGGCTGCCGTAATCGACATTTGATTGCAGACAACTTGGGCTGGTTTAAAGACATTGAGCACAAGTACGTAGAAATGTTTCAGTTTTTCGTTGACTTGTAAATTTCTGCTCTCCCACTCTCCATATTCTCTCAACATTTTTTTTTTTTTTCTCAGCAAGTTACCCCCCACGCTCTTGTCCTGTGCTTTGTTTGTCAATGTTCTTGGTGGTAACTAACCCCCTGTCTTTCAAAACTTTGCACGGTAGTTTGCAGTCAAACCATTAGTTTTTGTTTATTTCTTCATCTCACCTTCTATGCCATTACAGAGGCAATTCACCCATGCCACTCATTCCAGCTCACTGTTGACAGCCATACTCTGGCTTCTCCCACAGCAATCCACAAAGAGCAGCTGATGTCAAGGCGTTCACAGGCATCCCATCAGATAGTTGGCAGAACCTTTGTACAATAGGTATCATGAGGGAAAATTATATTGTGAAGTGCCCAATGCCCTATTAAGGGAATTGCTGTCATGCCACTTGAACTGTTTCTTCCAGTCAATGTTTCTATCGGTCTTATTTTGGTCATTGGGGATGATGATCTGTGTAATGGTGATGATGAGTACTTGATGCCAGCTACATGGTTTGATTCCAGACAGTGTAACAAAGCAGTAGTCTTTTTTTTTTTTTTTTTTTTTTTTGATTAGTTTATATTAGCATCAACCAGATGGAAGGAATACAGATGCCTTGCAGTACAACCATCTGGCCAGGAAATTTAGCATGTCATTTTCAATCTGAAGTAAAATTAACCTTAAAACTGAAAGGTGGATGAAACCCTAGATTTCATGGTCTCACTCTCAGGTTTCATATTGAGCTCGTAGCACACTGAACTCTGGGTGGAAGCTGTTTGAAAAAAAAATGTTTTACTAAAGTTTGCAGCTATACAATAATTTTAGAAAAGTCATATGCACCAAACCCAGAACAAAAGAAAAAAAAAAAAAACAGCAGCAAACTAAAAAACTATACAATTGCAGTACATGTGTTGACATTGTATGTGTATAAAACATCAGTGTGTGTGTGTGCTTGTGCATCATCTTTGTGTGCACAGAAAATATGTGTGACAGTTACAGCTTGTAAATTGTGCATCAATTGATTGACTGTGTGCACACACTATCATCCAACTATGTTGTTGATCCATTGTTGGTAATGGCGATGGGATTTAACATACTTTTTTTTCTTACTCTTTTTTGTCTAATCAATATAATGTAGTCTCTGTGTGTGTTTACGAATTTATGCACATCTATGTACAATTTTTTGCCTGCATGATGATACATGTGATATGTGTTTCTTTGTGGTTGATTGTGACTGAGTGGGCTTGGTACAGCAGTGTAAATCGAAACAAGTTGTGTCACCCTCCATGTGGACTGTGATTACTGGACTTTTCTGTTTCATCTCCAGGAACATAGAAGGAATTCTGGCAGCGCATGGGGAAAGGTGCGGAGGATCACCAACACAGAAGACGCCATGGAAGTGCTGGAGGCTTTGGGAGATGAACAGAAAGAGGACAATTCCTGATGGTGACTTCTGTCCGATAGTTAGACACAACTGTTGATGAAGAGCATGGTCTGTGGTTGTATGATTAGCAATTTCTATTCACTTTTACTGTGGCTTATTTCTAAGATGTTACGAGTCTCATGCCCATCGAAGAGATAGTTCACCAGTCTGTCCCCGTCACTGTTTCATGGGTCTCACAATCCCATGCAAATATAATGAATAATTGTTCTGGAGGCGATTGTGCCGTAAGGTCCTTTTTTTACCTAGTGAAACTCATAGTTTTAATTAATTTCCTATTTGTTACCTATCACGTTTCTAAGTTTATGTTTTTTCTTCCCTTGTTACCAGGTTTTTTTTGTTTTTTTTTTCTCTATTGATCCAAAATTCTCTGAGAAATTTAACTGATTTTAGTGAGAAAGAAAAATGAACAATGTGAATTCAAGGCTTGGTATGAATGACTGAGATCTTATGTTGAAAACAAAAGGGTTAAACAGTATCCAAGGATGGATTGATAAAAGTTTAAAAGCTTCAGGGTATTTGTTATTTTTATCATGAGAATGCTTTTTGTTTGTCTGTTTGCTTGTTTTTTTTCATTAACAGTTCTATTTGTTTTAAATGAAATCACAAACATACATTAGTTAACATATGTACATTATACAAACACACATACATGCATACCTTAAACTTGGATCATGTCTGTCTGTTAATCAAATCACACTATGCATGTTTTATTAGAGATCTCCAGCGACCGTGTTCAGACCTGTCAACCATACATGTGAATGCTCCTACATGCATACACATGCACATGTGTGCACATACACGCATACAAACACGCATGCGGATACACATACGCACATGTATATACACCCATGTACAAAGGCACGCACACATACACAAACATATGTACACATACACATGCAGATACATGCGCACAGGAACATGCTCACACAAGCCCACATATCACACACACACACACCTGCACATGCACTTCTGCACTCACATAGAGGCATGCATGCACGCACGCATGTGTACACACACATACACAAGTGCACACATACATGTGCGCACACACACATGCATACGCATATGCACACATCATACATACACATACACTTGCACACACACATGGGTCCGTGCCCACACACCCATCTGTACACTCGCCATATACATATGCGATGATAAAAATGGCACAATCAATGTTAGGTAGGTATTCAAGGTCTGACAGCGCGCGTGGGCCAATGCATAGGTCAGGCATCTGCTAAGTTGTAACCACGAGACCTCTTCTCAAATTCTCTCATTTTAGTCAGTGATTCAGTTATCCATCAGCTTTAAATCATGCTCAGTATGGTCTCAAAACTTAGCAGATGTGGTGTAGCGTAAATGGACTAGTCCGCGCGCAGTGACATCCTTATGAAACTGAAATTGTAACTGAAACTATGCAAGTATAAACATACAAACACAATTACAACAAAAATACACATCGATTTATTCATACAAACATACGTTTTTTGTTACAATCTGAAATGTATAAACATACAACACAATTACAGACAAAAATGCAAATCGATATATTCATACAAACATACATTTTTTTTTGGTTACAATCTGAAATGTATAAACATACAAACACAATTACAGACAAAAATGCACATCGATATATTCATACAAACATACGTTTTTTGTTACAATCTGAAATGTATAAACATACAAACGCAATTACAGACAAAAGTGCACATCAATATATTCATACAAACATACGTTTTCCGTCACAATCAGAAATATATAAACATACAAACACAATTACAGACAAAAATGCACATTACTATATTCATACAAACATATGATTTTCGTTACAATCCGACAGTAAGACAGTGAAAATGTGTGTAGACCCTGTCCAGAGTGGGCATTAGCTGTCCATTCTGCGGTGTGTGATTGCCCATGGCCATTTGTTATGAACTGTGTTGTTGCATTTAAATGTTTTTCATCAATTTTGTACTTGTTCGGGCAAAATTACGGTAATCCATGTGCCAGACCGACAGACATGTCTAAAGTATAGTACTAGGCCAAGCTAAGCCTGTGTGCATTTATTATCCCATCCAAGATTAGCACCTGGCACCCTTGAACACAGGCAGTGTCCACTGCTACAGTTCCGGGAGAGAGTGGATTTTCTGAGACTGGTTGAAACCAAGGGACATAAGTGTACAATACTGGATAAAAACGCTTCTGTGGTGTGTGTGTGTGTGTTTGTTTTTATCAAGAAAGATGGAATCAGAGTTGTTTGCACGATACATTTGTGAAAGGCTTTAATGCGAACATTCCAACTCAAGGTCCAAATGGTAGGTCACCTCCCCTCATTTTGCCCAGTGAATTGTGGGAGCGTTTCACATGTCTAACAGCAGTGAGCACTGACTGTCATTGTAGTCAGGTGTTTACGTCCGGAACTTTGTGATCGATGATTGCCCGAATCAGTACCATGCAAGGACTGTCGGGTCCAGTGACTGCAAACTTGAAGTCTGGAAGTCCATGGCCTCTTAAACTGATAGCGCAGTCACCTGCTAAACAATCTGGGTTGGTTGAAGTCAGTCTCACTGGATGGTCATTGAACAGTCTGTTAATTGAACTTGCACCAGATAGTCATTTTGTTTTTGTTCTTTCTACTGAATTTGTAGAGCAAAGGCCAGCATGGAAAAGCATTGCATGAATGTTCCATGATGCGAGTACATGTCTAATTTGATGTTACCAATAAGAAAATGAACAAAAAAAGCAAAGCAAGTGCGTATAGCCAGATTTGTCAACCTCCATATATGATTTATGTGATGTGTCTGTACTGTGTGACTAAGCGCTGATGGTGTTAAACTATTTTGGGTGACAGGACTTCCCTCTCCCATAAGTTATTGTGTTCAGTTACCATGAATTAATCATAGCGTTGATACACTGTCGCCCCTTTCCTTTTAGATCATTCAACACATATTGTATCCATTTTTACTGTGTTCATGGGTGAACATTTCATTTCACATCAAAGACAGATGGGCTGTATATTTTCAGTGAGAAGTAACAGTGACATAAAATCTGACGACTGAAACTGTGTGTTATTCTGGTGTGTTTTTCATGTTGGATACATTGACGTGTTGTTCCGGTGTGTTTTTCATGATGGCTACATTTATGTGTTAGTCTGGTGTGTTTTTCATGATGGCTACATTTATGTGTTATTCTGGTGTGTTTTCGCATTGGCTACATTTATGTGTTATTGTGGTGTTTTTCATGTTGGATACATGTATGTGCACCCCATTCACGTCGCTTCTCTCTGTTAGCATCCATCATTTGTCCATCGCAGACAGGAAGCTTATTTGTTTTACTCAGAGGGTGTATTCTTAAGTCTTTCATATTCATCATTCAGTCACTTACACACAAACTCTAGTAAATGTACACATGCACACACACTTTGCATGCAAAAACACAGTCATAGTTCACACCATTATGACTGTTTCACCTATTTCCTTTATTCAGTATCACAGAAATGGAATGCAGCGGAACATTCAACAAATGATTACAAAGAAGTCTTACCTTTCAGCAGTGAAAGAAAAGGATAATGTAGTTTACTTCCAACATTTCCAAGACATTACAGTACTAGCTGTAACAATCACATCAAGTTTTCCTTTATCAAAAATGATTTTAGAATTGCACGGAAAACTGAGTTAACACATATTTTGCAGTGATTGAGACGGTATGGAAAAGTATAGTTCTTGAAAACACTATCACATTTTACTGCACAGTTACACATCACCACGATCTTTGAAAGGGTGTTTTTACATTATTACTGGTGCACCTTCTTGTGCATATCCATAGCCTGCTTTAGGAAATGAACATAGGAAGTCAATATCGCTATCCATCTCCTCCCATAAGTCTTTCTCCACCACATCTCTCTTATTCAACTCACTCATCCCCATCCCCCCTCCCCTCCCCCCCCCCCAAAAAAAAAAAAAAAAAGAAGAAAGAAAGAAATACAGCTCTTTCTCCTTCCCAGCAGCAGAGATGTGTCGCATGGAGTTAAAGTAAAGAGATGGGTGCGGAGGCAATAACAGCGCATGAAAATGTTCATTCAAAGAGGGGAAAAAAAAACCTGAAAGTAGTGAAATCATCATGACACTGTCCAACTGTAATAGTACCTCCATGCATATATTTCACCTGTTTAAGACTTTTCAGATTAAAACAGATCACAACCTCCTAAAACAGTCACTAAGGAAAAAAAAAAAAAAAAAAAAAAAAAAAAAAAAGAAATGAAACTTGGGTGTCTAGTAAAATGATGATGTGCTTTTGTGTCCAGATCCACGGCCATATTCTTGAGAAACGAAATGGAATCTGATTCAACTTCCAAACATAATAAGAACACGCCTGGATGAAGTTACACACACAAATGCCTCGGAAGGTTTCTTGGCAACCAAGGCAAGAGAAAAAATGTGCGACCAAACAGAAGAAGTTTTGACTCCGTAATATCGAAACAGTGAAAAGTCTTGATAGTTCACGTCTCAGAATTTTGATGACGGTGGAGTCTTGTAAAACTTAAGAATATTAATCATCTGAAATATGATCAAATGCATAATAATCAATGAAAATAAGAATGGTTTGGAAAGAACAGGCACAGGTCTGCTCTCTTTGTAGACTTTAGCAAAGTCCTCACAAGAGAACATTCAAACTGTAGAACGCTCGGAAAAACCTTTAGGAGGGAAAAAAAATAGGTCACAAACAAAAGAATAGCGCTGTCTCAGACTGCCTGCAAGTCCAGATCCTAGAGTTCACAACACTGCAGTCGCAAAGCTAGTAAAGGTCTTTCACACGCTGTACAGAGGTCAACCAGCTCGTGGTCCAGTGTTGCTCGTCACGAGCTAGTCGATCCTTCTCCTCCTCCGATCTTGGACAGGGTTTTCTCAAACTGCACCTTGTAGTCCTGAAACAGACAAGCGACTTGTGAAGAAGGTGCATCACTAGCACACGGCAGCAGGAGCTGTGAGAAAGCATGTAAGGAGTTGGTTTAACTTTCAGGTCTGACTTTCAGACCCACAGACCCCCTTATGAATTTCAGTAAAAAAAAAAAGAAAAGTGTACATGTTATCACTGAGGTATGACAACACTTAACTGCAGGCACAGACTATGACACTAGCTATGCTAGAATAACTTGTGAACCAGCTGCTGTGGCACATTGTTTAGCGTTGGATTGCAGGTTTGGAGGTCATGAGTTCCGATTCCAATCAGAATCAAGTATTTGTGGAATGTTTAAGTCCCAACTGGCTCTTAACCAAAGTTGAGTGTTGAAATACGGAAAGCTGAGGTTGGTATGGGCTTGGATAGGAAGACTGGGATCATACAGCAGAGTTTCATCCACTTCATGGAGGCCTCTCAGACACTGTCTCCTGACCAGCGCTGCTGGTTTTTGTAGCTCTCAAACTTGATTGATGCCAGGATATATATTATGATAAAAGAGTGCAACCCCGTCATTTAGTCTCTGATCAGAAGAGAACTTCATAGTATCATCTTCATTATCCTCATCGGTTGTCAGAAATAAAAGTCTTAACTCCTGCGGCCCATAATATCGTTCTCTCTCTCCAGGTCTGTGCCCTCGGTGAGTTCACGTTGAGGCCATAGGAATATGCAGGTGCATGGGAAATACCACTGGAAGGACATGGTCGCACCCTATGGAGGAGAATGCTCACTCATGTTGGCTCCATGATTATGCAATAACTGCAGTCAATGGGGGGGGGGGGGGGGGGGGGGGGGGAGGGGCCACAGAGATGATGTGCATACATTGGATCAGAACAGGCACACCGAATGCCACCAAAGTGATTCATCAGTAGTGCAGTGTCTCCTTTGGTGGGTAACCTCATGACGATTTGCTACTGTGTGGTTCATCTGTGTGGTGCTGAGACCAGACAAGCCAGCCAGGTGTGGCTGTGAAAGGGACCACAGGAATGAGAGGCATGGGGTTAATGTCACTGGTAAAGCATGGAACATGAGACAGCAAACACAGAAAAACTACAATAAATCCAATCTGGCTGCTCATATTTGACAATAAAGAACTTGCCTCGAAACTTAGTACACATAGACAATAAACTGATTACAACAAAGCTAACTTGCTTACTTGTATCTACAAGCACATCCACACTCCCCATTCAAAAGTGAACTTGTCTATGGAGTGCACGCATGCACACACACACGCACACGTACACTAAAAAAATGCACCCTAAGGAAATGAATCTATTGCATACACATGCAGGTCTGATACAGAAGTACCATTATGTACACACACAATGCCAACAGACAGAGAGAAAAGCACAGACCTCATAAGCAGAATCCCTGGCCTTGACAGCAGCGCTGTGACCCAGCGTGGTTTTGGCCGTCTGGACTGTGTGGGCGTCAGCTGCAACTTGGTGGGTCGATTCTCATACACCAGCTGATTGCAAGGAATGCCTGGAAACATCAGCCAGAAATCATGTGAAATGTTCATCAGGTGATCAGCATTCATATGGCAGGAATCAAGGCTTGGCTAGTCCAAGCATTCTATAACTTGCTTCTATAAATCTATACACCCATGCTCAGGCACTTTCATATTCAAACTGTACGCATGCTTGCTCACTCTCTCTCTCTCTCTCTCTCTCTGTCTGTCTGTGGAAAGCACCAGATGCAAGCTCTTTAAAAAAAAAAACAAAAAACAAAACAGAACATCCACTACAAATCTGATCCCACCTCTTTTCTCAAGACCACGACATTCTCTTTACCTTCTTAAAGTCCATCATGCTGGTTCACCATTTCCATTCCTAATGAGTCTCTTTCCAGCGGGAAAAGCCTCTTTATTCAAAACTTCCAGACTACAATTACCCCTATCCTCTGTTAGAAACCAAGCTCTAAGCGCTTTACAATCTGTGTCCTCATTGATGCAACAGCCTGCTGTCACTGAAGAGATGCCTACTGGCATTTCATTCAGCCCCCCCCCCCCCCCCCCCCCCCCCCCTCCGAATCATTTTGTCAATATCAGTCACTCAGTTTTCTTTCTTCCTTCTTTTCTTTTCATTTTTCACACAGGGTGCATACCACGTGCAAGGTGTCATTCATACCAACAATTAAACAGGCCGCCTCTTCCGAAAGCTGGTGATGGGGGATTTTACATGTGTGCAAGATTTTCTGCAAGCGTTCGCACACAAAACCACGGTTTATAGTTTCATTCAAGGGACTATTGGGAAAATGGAGTCTGTCAGTGTAAACTCCGAGGGAGAAATCCCCCTGTACAGCCCGGTGGAGATTCAAATCTGCAACTCTGGATCACAAAGATTATGAGTCTGATGCTTTGTAACCTGAACTGTTCCAGCCCCCCAGTAACATAAACCCACTTTGCCCTTGGTGAAGTGTTGCCCTGTTTTCCTTTCCTCACCCAGCCAGTTTCCTTTCCCTCGGGGCAAGGCGTCTTTATCCTCATCATCCTCCAGGGGTTCTCCGGCATTCTTGCGCCGAATCAGCTCGCTGGTGGGGTAGCGCGTTGGCTCCACCCCTGATGGAGACAGTTTCAGTTTCATCAAGGGGTCGCTGTATGTGGACTGATCCATATATAATACACCACATCGGCTAAGTTTCGGGTCTACACTACGCATGATTTAAAGCTGATGGATAAATGAATGAAGGAGTAAGATAAGTGAATTTAAGAAGAGATCTCATGGCTACAACTTAACACATGTCTAACTCGCGCAATAGCCCAATACAATGTAGAACAACTTGTACAAAGTGCAGAGCTGTGAGTGCATGCAAAAATGCATTTCAATGTGACAGTCTGTATTAGCACTGGAAGACTCCTATACTGGTCAACACAAGAACCATTTATCAGAAAGTAATACATGAATAAAAAAAAAAAACCCAACCCCTGACAGAATGACAATATGTACACATAGGAAAAAGCAGCAACAGATAAATGGATAGATAAATAAACATACACAATGGTCAGCCAAAAACAGCAGATATGATGACAGTAAACAACGAAAAATTATAAAACAATGCTCTCACTTTTACAAGATACTTGTAAGTCAACCTCAGTGCTTTCTTCTACAGTCAGCCTCAGCACAGTAACCAAAAAAAAAAAGACACTAAAACGAGATTGCACAATAGTACCATGCAAAAAAGGACATTGTGGGAAGTGAAAAAACAACAAACAAATTAAAAACACCAGAAACAACCATGAGCTTAGGAATCTGATGGCTTGAAAATTGATTGACTTGCTTGTAACTTGAAGGTAGAAGACATAGTGTAGTCGCACACAAAAAAAAACGTTTACACAAATACTGGTCCATTCAAATTTCAACACTAGTCAAACAAAGTAGAGCAAAAATACACATTTAAATAAAAAATAGCATTAAGATATACCCTCCAGTTATTCAAAATGGAATATTCAAAAATGCTGAGTTTTTGAGAAAACAGGATCACTTACGTCCCTTTTCCACATCATCGACCACCAGCAGACCATCAAACTGCAGGAGCTGTTGCTCACTGAGACGTGTCAGGGCGTCCAGCATGGTTTTGGCATGGTCCACTGCACAGGTCTACAATGAAGAAAGATCTATAAAATCAATATCATTCAACCATGAAATGAATAAAGGGTATTCTGAATAAATTCTTGAGAGACTTAGTGCTGAAGAATTGTGTCTCTTTCTTAAGTACTTTATCTATTCCATTCTGTTCTCTCCTGTTGAAGTCATTTCTTTCATTCCTGTTGAAGTCATTTCTTTCACTCCTGTTGAACTCGTTTCTTTCACTTATTCCCTTTTCATTGCCCTCCACCCCCCTAAAGCCATCCCTTCTCTGTCTTATGTTTTCCATCCTCTCCACCCTTCCTCCCCCTCCCTCTCTCTCTCTCTCTCTGCATAGTGCATGTTTCATCCCCAAGTTAACAAGCAATGTATAAAGCCTGCTAACTTGTTATCACTGAACACACCTAAATTCTCTGTAGTGTGACTCGCAATATGATACTTTTTGCCATAATCTGTTACACAAGTATCACAGGTGTGACCATCCACCGTGAAAGAAGTCGCAAGTCACATGACAGCATGAGCACCTGGACCCATACAGTTGGGGAGGTCATTTGAAACTGACGTAGTCTGACCTGTACCTGTGACAGGTACATTTTGCTGCTGTGCACAAATTGAGGTGTAACTGGTTTGCGACCAGAGATCAAAATTCTGCATACTGGTTGGAGAAGGGAAACGCTTCTGTTGGGCACACGGCCTTCTGCATGTGGAATGGATAGGTCACAACATATGCCCTCTGTCATTTTGACATAACAGTTGTGTCATACACCAATCATCTGCTAGCAAGTTTGGCCTTTTCTCCCTAACCACAAAGTTGGAATGACTTGAGCAGAGGAGCCTTTTTCTCAATAGTCATACACTGCCTTTTTGCACACTCTGCTCTTTTCCAGCTTTTTTCTTAGATTCAAGCATTCTCCCCATTCCCCTCTGCGCTCCTGATCGCTTCTCTCTTTCTTGTAATCATCATGTATGCGTTCTCTTTTCCCTCCATCCTCCTTCCTTTCAAGAACCACAGATCTCTGCTCTGCCCCTCTGTTCTCTTCCTTAGGCCAGGACCGCGGATCAGCCATTTCTGGGCTCCATCCTCTCTTCTAAGTAACTACCACACATGACCCTTGCCTGCACCCCCCTGCTTCCTTTTTCTCTTCCTCTTTCTAACACCAAATCACGCCTTTCTTCTCTGCCTTCCCCATACCTCCATCCTGTCTTCGCTCCCTTGCAATAAAGACCAGCTGTTCTTTTTTGTGGCCATCCCTACTACTTTTTCTTTCAGTTTGCACACAAGTTGTCCTCTCTGAAAACTTGTAAAGATATTCTCCCTTTCTATTGTGTTTCATTACCTTTTGCAACTCCTAAGGCCCTGTCAACAGCCACATAACTCCCTCCCCCACTCCCTTCTCTCTCTCTCTCTCTCTCTCTCTCTCTTGACACTAGAATCTAACCGTCCCTTCCACAGCCCAATCCTTCACCTTG
Source organism: Conus betulinus (assembly GCA_016801955.1). NCBI lineage: Eukaryota > Metazoa > Mollusca > Gastropoda > Neogastropoda > Conidae > Conus > Conus betulinus. The sequence goes on from JADBJO010007122.1 coordinate 104,024, forward strand.
CCCTCCTCCCCTTCCCTCTGTGCTCCCCCCCCTGATGCCTGACCTGTAGACTCTTGGTCTGCTTGGCGACGGCCATCATGTAGTGGTCATGCCGCTCCAGCTCCTGCTGACACAGGGCGTCCAGCTGGGGGGCCAGGTGGGGGTGGCCCATGGCCGGCCTCAGGCTGTTCTCATGCTCCTCCTGCACACCCACCACACCATCATCATCACACTCTCACGCAGCACTGGAAAACCTGAAGTGACACCCAACACCCACCACACCCATGATCAGCACTCTACAGCATTGGAAAACCTGAAGTGACACCCAACACCCACCACCACACCCATCATCAGCACTCTCACAGCACTGGAAAACCTGAAGTGACACCCAACACCCAACACCCACCACACCCATCATCATCACTCTCACGCAGCACTGGAAAACCTGAAGTGACACCCAACACCCACCACACCCATCATCAGCTCTCTCACGCAGCACTGGAAGGTAGTTTGACATGAAGTGACACCCAACACCCACCACACCATCATCAGCTCTCTCACGCAGCACTGGAAGGTAGTTTGACATGAAGTGACACCCAACACCCACCACACACCCATCATCAGCACTCTCACTCACGCAGCACTGGAAGGTAGTTTGACATGAAGTGACACCCAACACCCACCACACCCATCATCAGCACTCTCATGCAGCATTGGAAGGTAGTTTGACATGAAGTGACACCCAACACCCACCCACCACACCCATGATCAGCACTCTACAGCACTGGGGGGTAGTTTGACATGAAGTGACACCCAACACCCACCACACCCCATGATCAGCACTCTACAGCACTGGAAGGTAGTTTGACATGAAGTGACACCCAACACCCACCACACCCATGATCAGCACTCTACAGCACTGGAAGGTAGTTTGACATGAAGTGACACCCAACACCCACCACACCCATGATCAGCACTCTCACAGCATTGGAAGGTAGTTTGACATGAAGTGACACCCAACACCCACCACACCTATGATTAGCACTCTACAGCACTGGAAGGTAGTTTTACCTGAAGTGACACCCAACACACCCACCACACCCATGATCAGCACTCTCACAGCATTGGAAAACCTGAAGTGACACCCAACACCCACCACACCCATGATTAGCACTCTACAGCATTGGAAGGTAGTTTCATGTGACGTGACACCCAACACCCACCACACCTATGATTAGCACTCTCACACAGCAGTCGAAGGTAGTTTCAGGTGGAGTGACACTCAACACCCACCACACCCATGAGTAGCACTCTACAGCATTGGAAAATGAAGTGACACCCAACACCCACCACACCCATGATGAGCACCCTACAACATTGGAAAACCTGAAGTGACACCCAACACCCACCACACCCATGATCAGCACTCTACAGCATTGGAAAACCTGAAGTGACACCCAACACCCACCACACCCATGATCAGCACTCTCACAGCATTGGAAAACCTGAAGTGACACCCAACACCCCCACCACACCCATGATGAGCACTCTCACAGCATTGGAAAACCTGAAGTGACACCCAACACCCACCCACACCCATGATTAGCACTCTACAGCATTGGAAGGTAGTTTCACAAGAAGTGACACCCAACACCCACCACACCCATGATTAGCACTCTACAGCATTGGAAAACGAAGTGACACCCAACACCCACCACACCCATGATCAGCACTCTCACAGCACTGGAAAACGAAGTGACACCCAACACCCACCACACCCATGATGAGCACTCTCACAGCATTGGAAAACCTGAAGTGACACCCAACACCCACCACACCCATGATCAGCACTCTCACAGCATTGGAAAACCTGAAGTGACACCCAACACCCACCACACCCATGATCAGCACACTCTCACAGCATTAGAAAACCTGAAGTGACACCCAACACCACCACACCCATGATCAACACTCTACAGCATTGGAAAACCTGAAGTGACACCCAACACCCCACCACACCCATGATCAACACTCTACAGTACTGGAAAACCCGCAGTGACACCCAGCACCCACCACACCATGATGAGCACTCTACAACATTGGAAAACCTGAAGTGACACCCAACACCCACCACGCCCATGATTAGCACTCTCACACAGCACTGGAAGGTAGTTTCACCTGAAGTGACACCCAAACACCTACCACACCCATGATTAGCACTCTACTGTACTGGAAGGTAGTTTGACATGAAGTGACACCCCAACACCCACCACACCATGATCAGCACTCTACAGCATTGGAAATCCTGAAGTGACACCCAGCACCCACCACACCCATGATCAGCACTCTCACAGCATTGGAAAATCTGAAGTGACACCCAACACCCACGATCAGCACTCTACAGCATTGGAAAACCTGAAGTGACACCCAACACCCACCACACCCACGAGTAGCACTCTACAGCACTGGAAGGCAGTTTCAAGTGAAAGTGACTGTCGGCGGAAACCAAAACAGTGCTCAGCAGTCTGACACAGTTTGAAGGCAGTTCCAGAGTGAAGAGACTGCAGGCAGAAACTGAATCAAACTTTGAAAGGAAAAATTACCATGCCACCACCAAATGAAGGAAACAAGCACATTACGAGACAAACACGACGTGTTTCGACCTGTTTGGTCTTCTTCAGGCAAAGACAAACAACATTCAAGATGATGAAAATGAAGCATGAACAGATAGTCTCTTAACTCCTCAAACTGCATGCAAAGTCGATGTGGAATGGAAATAAGGCTGCTAGGAAGGGAGATAATGCCGGTTGAAATAATGATAAGGATAATAATGATGATCATCATGATTATTGATGATGATAACAAATATTGAAAAAGTAATAAAAAGCGTATTGCTATCACTGATAGTAATAATATGATGATAGTAACTGTATAACAAGAAGAGCGATTATACTGACAGAAGGGAAACAGCACGGTTATGGCAGCAGCAGTTATAGTGGTGATGATGATGATGATAGGAATGATGATAGGAACAGTAACAATAATAACACTTAAAATAGCAATCAGATCATCAGGATCTTGGGAAGAACTGAAAATATTTGCCAACACTGTCCAAAGCATGCCAGTTCCCCCCCTTCCCCCGTTTTCCTCCTTTCTCACCCTTCCCTGCTAGCCCCACTGCTTGCACAAGCGCACGCAAACATGAAACAACAGCCTTCGTACGGGACACACCACCACCTTTTCTTGTTGATTTCATCCAGCTCTGCCTGGAACTCTGCCTGCAGGCTTCTGTGGGCTTGCAGCGCTCGCTCCACCTGAGCCTTGACCAGGTCGCTGATGACCAGTGCCGGCACCCTGGCGCCCAGCTGCTCCACTTTGGTCAGCTGCTGGCGAAACTCTGCAGGTCACCAACAGACAGGGAGTGACCACACAGCACAGGCAGGGTGAGAAGCGCACGAGCATGAGTGGATATACGCAGGTACCCTCTCCTTCCATCACGCACAGACACATGTTAACTGTTTTAAAGAGATCATGGATGAATACTCAAGGCCCAACCATTACCCATCTACTGTGGTCTCTTGCATTCTCATTCATCACCATCACCACACTTCCCCCAACTACACACACACACACACACACACACATACCATACATTTTCCACATCACAGACACTGGCTGAAGTAGTCATGATACTGTCAGTAGCAGGACTATAATTTCCATGCTACAGTTTCCTGCTACGGGTCATTGTCCCTGCAGTACCTGTATCCCCCTCCCCCTTCATCTTTCATCCCCCCCCCCCCCCCCTTACCTTGCAGACACTGGTTGTGGTAGTCGTCACACACTGCTGGTAGTAGGACTGCAGTTTCTGTGTCACCACCTCCTGGCACTGCTCGAAGGTCTCCTGCAGCACCTGAGGCCGAGTCACAGCCCGTGCCCCCTTCTGCTTATAGTACACCTGCCACAGACACGGACCCCCACTCAGGATGCAGGCTAGAGTGGCACCAGCTCTGGCTTCACTCCAGCTCAGCACCGGCTGCTGACAAATCCAGCTTTGTCAGCGGCATTCAAAACTGTACCAAGCAACTTGACAAATGCTGTCTTTACTATCCTTCACTGCTCAGCCATTCAACAGATCACTTCAAATTCAAACTTGGGTGTTTGTCCCAAACATGACAAGCAGCTACCATTCCATAGGTGAATGCATGAAAAACTGAAATGCACCGTACCTCTTTAGACAGAGGTAACCATGTAATGTCCTCTTTGGATCATCACTACACAGGGCAAAACGAAAATAAACCACCACCACCACAATGCAATGGGTAGGGTCAGGGACTGACGGATTAGGAGATAGCAGTTCACACCTTATCAAAATCGTTATCTTTCTGCCCCCATCACAGCCAGACTGGAACGTGCAATGGGTTCAAAGGGAAACCAAGAACAGAGCGGAGCGGCTTGTACCCTGGGGTCAGCTGGGACACTGACCAAGAACCAAGTGGAGTGTCTCGTACATGTTCTATGGGTTCAGACTGGAAACAGACTAAGAATGGAATGGAATGTCTACTGAATGTTCTTTAGGTTCAGGTGGAAAACCACCAAGAACAGAGCCTGGTGTCCTCTACTTCAGATATTTTCTAAGAGCGCTGCTAACGTTCCATGGCTAATACTGCAGCTGCCTGTTCCTCTCTGACCTAATTCACACCAAAGGTAATATTATGGGCCTCAGAAGTGTAGAATACAGTCCTCTTGTCTGAACCAAAAATAATCACCAAACCATCACTGCTCTCATTATCATCACCGTCATCATGAATGCTGAAACGAAGATAACAAGTCGAGAGTACTGTAGCTCTTTCATTTAGGGCATGGAATATCAGACCCCCAAAATTTAAAAGATAGAATTAAAAACATTGTAAAAAGCAACCTAAGCACATCTAATGCACTTTAGTTGATCTTGCTCAAGTTAAAATAAAATGCAACCCCCTCTCAGACTCTCTTTTGACTCATTTTCTTTTGAAAGGTTAAAACACCCAGAGATTTCATCATGTAGTCAATTGTAAACACTGACCCTAGAAAGAATTTCGTCACGATGGGTGAGAATCCAACTAAACTGAGTGTGTGTGAGTGTGTGTGTGTGTGAGTGGTGTGTGTGTGTGTGTGTGTGTGTGTGTGTGTGTGTGTGTGTTTGTGTGTGCATGTGTCATGTATGTGTGTGTGTGTGTGTGCATGTGTGTGTGTGTGTGTGCGTGCGTGCGTGCGTGCGTGCGTGCGTGCGTGCGTGTGTGTGCATGTGTAGTGTGTGTATGTGTGTGTGTATGCATGTGTGTGCATGTGTGTATGCTTGGTGCGTTGATGTGAGATGGCTAGCATCGTGTGGTGAGAATGGAGTGAAGTTGTGTTGGTGTCTCTATGCATATGTCTTTGATGGCAATGCATGTAGACAGGAGTTTGAATGCTGACTTTTTGTTTTTGTAAGCCTGCTGAGCTAAGCAGAGATGGGGTATTTGTCAATACTTAATTGCCATTATCATCATTCATTTTTTAGCAGAGATGGGGTGTTTGTCAATCCTCATCGTCATTATCATCATTCATTTTCTAGCAGAGAGATGGGTGTTTGTCAATCCTCGTTGTCATTATCATCATTCATTTTCTAGCAGAGATGGGGGTGTTTGTCAATCCTCGTTGTCATCATCATCATCATTCAATCCTCATTGCCATTATCATCATTCATTTTCTAGGAGAGATGGGGTGTTTGTCAATCCTCATTGTCATCATCATCATTCATTTTCTAGCAGAGATGGAGTGTCTGTCAATCCTCACTGCCATTATCATCATTCATTTTCTTCAAATCATCGTGTACACAGACAACAGAAGCCCTCCAACAGACTGGTCACAAAACAGTCTGCAGCTCTGCAGAGCCTGACATGGATGCAGGTTTGAACTGTTGACCCATCATTCACCAGCCTTACATCGGCGGTGGCCAGCAGCCCGTCCAGTGCCTCCCGCAGCGTGCGCTGGATGCTGGCCATGAAGTGGGTCTCCTCACAGCTGCTCATGGAGGTCGATTCATCCCCCTCCTTCTCCCCAAACAGCAGGAACTTCTTGTCCGTCGTCTTCATCATCTTGTTGGAGCGGCGCTGGCTTTGCCTGTGATTGACAACATCAACACAAAGGATGATTAGAGAACAAGCACAAAGAAGTTTTTTGAGGTCCCCTTCTCCTGACAAAAATTCATGAAGATACAAGAAAAACAGTTGCAACAGTCACAAGCTGTCACAATCTCCAATTTCAGAATTAAGAAGATCACAAAATGCGTTCCTTTGTCAAAAGTTACATGCGTGCTTGGAAGTTATCACACAATCTTGTGAAAAAAGGATATAATGATAAAGCCTGTAACTTTTTCAATCTGGTTTGTATGTTTTTATTTGACTGAATCTCTTTGCAGACGTTCATTTCACTGCAATTGCCTTTGCCCTAAATCATATGTAAAATCTCATTACTCCTGTCAGAGGAGAATTGCATCTCTCTTATTTGTAGAGGCCTATGCTACCCATTAGGGAGACTCACATTACTCCTAATTGTAGAGTTCATGAACTCCTAATTGTAGACAAAAATCTGTCCCTCCTATTGTGCTGGTGCACCTAGTAACATTCACTGTAACCTATCCATAGACATACACAACACTGACACAGTTGCTGTAAATGAGAGTGAGGGTATGCTGACACAGGATATTCTAAAAAAAAAAAAAAATTAAGAAAAAAAAACAGATGCTACAGTCTGATCTTGCAGTCATCAGCCAAAAACCAAACTGTATCTCCAACTCATTATCAACCTCAAAAATTAACAAAAACAAGGAATTTCTTTTCTATAATACAAAACGAAGAAGAAAAGACAGAGCACAGAATTAAACTGTGAAATCCGTGCAGTTCAAAACCCAGAAGGCGGAGATCCTGTACAACTGTGGAAACACATTAGAACACTGAACACATCTCAAATGAGCCATCCTCACCCAGACGGCACACGTCGGGGACCACCAGACTGGTCAGAGGCAGGGATGGACGGGAGCGTTGGGCGTCGGCTGCCTGTGGTTTTCTCACTGCCGTTCACTCGGGTGGAAGCCTGGGAGAGGGCGGACTTGGTCTTCTCCCTCACTCCCTCCATTCCCGGCATGACACTGGCAGGGGTGGCGGCCGGCCCCGGCCCTGCTGACAAACAGTTCAGCAGCCGCACAGAGAAATAAACATAACCCTTAAAGGAAGAGTGCTCATGTGATGCCTCATTTTCAGATGCCTTCCTGGAGGTTTTTTCCACCACATTAATTCAATACCAGGTTCTAACATGCTAGGGTATCTTTTCTACCAGTTAGGTTTGAGATTCAAGTCAGCAGGGGACTGAACTTTGCATAACAAGCAGTACGAAGGGAAAGAACTTGCTAGTTTCACTAGAAGGGGACCTTGGTGTGTACGATTATCAACTTGTGTCAGTGTATTTACGAAGCTATCAAGAAGAAGTCAGATTTCTCACACTTTCAATTCTTGTAATGCTGGAATAAGTCCATTTTTCTCACACTTTCAGTTCCGCTACTGATCTAGAGGCATCATCTGTGCGCATTCAAGAGACAAAACAAAACCATGTGACACAGCTCACCACAATGAAAAGTTTCAATTTTCTGCAGAAAAAAAATACTTTGATATGCAAACAAAAAAACACATGTGCAGACAGAAGAAGAAGGTGTGTTGTTCTCAACAGGGATATCAGCCAGAAGTTTCCATAACGACATAAAAGAAAAATCTATCACTACTAAAATATCATACAATGTCAATGTGCACTTCTGTGTATGTATCTGTGTTATGATCTGATTTTGTTTATTGATGTGAAGAGTGTGACGACTTAGATGAATTCTCAGGAGCATATCAGGGTTTAAACTCCTTCAATACTTGGAGGAATTCTACCACTAGACACACATTCTCCCCCGTCCCTGGCCACGCCCCTCCCTTCCTCCTCCCCTCCCAAGTTTTCTATCAAAAAGTAGAAGAAAGTTTACAATCAAAAAAAAAAAAAAAAAGAAAAACCTTCAGCTGTAACATTGTACATGTAGAGAAAGATATCCAACCTGTATCACCATTTGTGACACTGACACCAATCTCACTTTGTGAATTTCATAACAGCATACAAATAAAAAGGTCTTAACACTTTAAAAAAACTGTTAAGACAAAATGCAGAAAGAAAAAATGAGTCAAATCAGAAGCTGAATGAATTAAGAGGAGCAAAGAAATGGAAAAGGGTATGGATATTAGTAGAAGAAGCAGCTGGTATGCCGCTTGCGTGTGCACGCGCGTATGCATGTGCGCATGCGTGTGTGTGTGTGTGTGTGTGTGTGTGTGTGTGTGTGTGTGTTCTGCTTTTCCTTTCTCTTTTCCACCAATTTCTCTGCTTCTAGGTCTTCCACACTCCCCCTCTTCCTTCCAGAACTGATGGATGCTCTGTGGACTGCACCAAGAATGCATCTCTCTCTCTTTTTCTTTTTTTTCTCAAGAAAAATATACAGATCATGACACCTAAAACGATGTCTAGAATACTCCAGAATGCATAGATTTCAGCCATTTTCTGCAACAATTTTCAGGTAAGGAAGAGAATGCCCCCCCCCCCCCCCCTTTCCTCATCACTGCACCCAAGCCAGGTTGTCCAAGACTGGTACATCTTCAAAGCGTGACAAATTAAGGTGGGCAAGCCTGAGATGTATGATCCAATTTGTGTTCACGATGTGAACATTCTGAACTCTTCAAGTTGATTCTCCCCAGCAGAGCAATGGTGTAGGTTCATATGTCTGTGGCATTTGAAAATGATCTGACATGAACTTTGAAAGTTTTAAAAAGGGTGAAGAGTACAGAGATGATTTTTTCTCCCAAAACAGAAATGGTCTTTATGCATGTACCTGTATTATATACAGATGTACTCTACCTTTTCTTCTAAACATAGAAAACTTATGAAAGTTGATTCTCCAAGATTATGGGTGACCATCATTTATGTCTCCTGTATGCTCTATCATCCTTCCTAGGGTCATCCTTGCATTTGTTTTCATCGTTTTTCGTCAAGGATGATTACTGGGAATGTTTAGCAGCTCAGGTTTGACAGCGAAGGGTGTCGACACTTACATTCCTTTCTTATGATCACTTTTATATTCCTCATTCGTCACTCTTCTGTATGTTTGTTGCGCATTTCTGTAGCTTCTATAAGCCCTTCTTCTTCCTTTTTTTTTTTCTTTTTAAACTTTGGATACAAATGTCCATAGGTAAATGGAAGACACGGATCTGCATGGTTAGCAAGTGCTGACAAAAGAAGGAAAAGGAAAGAAGGAGAGAAAAGGAAAGGAGGAGAATAAAGAAAGGAGGAGAAAAAAACAAAGGGGGAGGGGAAGAGAGAAGAAAAAAGAAGGCTGCCCTTATCGGAGAAAAGCCAATTGGTAAGCTGAGTTTTAATGCATTTTACATAAATCTCTACGATGCCATCTCTGTCTGTCTGTCCGCCTGTCTGTTTGTCTGTCTGTCTTTCTGTGTCTCTCTCTCTCTCTCTCTCTCTCTCTCTCTCTGGGAAAAAACTGTAAGAAAAGAAAATTATGAAGTCTTTTGTTTCATTTATGTTGTTCATCTTTGTATAAGCAGCACATTATCAGAGTGAGAGTGCCAATACCCCACGCATTAGAACATTAACAAACCCCAGACCCTTTGAATCCAATGCCAAAACACTAAACCAGCAAGAATACCTCCATTTGTGAGAGAACATACAGATGATGCTTGGTGTGTAAGGGGCTGATTGGAAAAAACAAAAAAGAAAACAAAAACAAACAAGAAAAAGAGACAGTAGTGGAAACTGTTGTTGATTTTTTTCGCTTTTTTTTTTTTTTTTTTTTTTTTTTTTTTTTAGATGAAGAGGACAGTGTGAAGCATCAAAAAAATGAAGAGGTGGATTTCGGCCGTAGGGAAAAAAAAAAAAGGGGGGGGGGAGGGGGGGGGGTGGAGGGGGAAGGAAAAAAAACAAAAAGTCACTGCCTTAGGTGTTCCATTGATCCAATAACTGATGCCACAAAAAAAAAAAAAAAAAAAAAAGTTGATTCTCACCAGTAGAGACATGATCTCCATCCATCTCTGCATCTGCTCCAAAGCGATATTTAGCTTTCTGAGTTCTGAAAAAAAAAAAAAAAATCCATGGATTATGATACTCTCAAAGACACTGGTCAAGGATGCTTTTCAACACCTATAGATCATAGTATACAGTATATAGGTTATAGAAAGCCAGAGACAGACAGAGAGAAGGGTGGAGTGAGAGAGAAAGACAGAGAGGGTAGTGTAGTGTGTGTGTGTGTGTGTGTGTGTGTGTGTGTGTGTGTGTGTGTGTGTGTGTGTGTGTGTGTGTGTGTGTGTGTGTGTGTGTGTGTGTGTGTGTGTGCGTGTGTGTGTGTGTTCAAATGCTGCTGAAAAGTGCACTTGACAGACAGAAAAAGGGAAAAAAACACAAGAAAATGAAGAAAAACACAGTGGCAATGATAGATAGAAAGAGAAAGATGACAACAGAGAGAGAGAGAGAGAGAGAGAGAGAGGAGAGAGAGAGAGAGACAGCAAGAGAGAGAGAGCGCGAGAGAGAGAGAGAGAGAGAGAGAGAAAGACATGGGGCATGGGTGCAGGAGCAGGACAGAGAAAGACAGACTGACAGTCAGACTGACAGACAGAGGTGAAGGCAGCGGCATGTCTCACTTCAAGATGCTCTTGATGACGTTGACTGAGGGGTCCTCCGACGGCTGCTTGCCAGGCTTGCTGACGGGTGTCACCCCTCCCCTGAAAACCCTACCTTGGAGGCTGCAACCACACGTCACATCACACAGTCCTTATGACACACAGCATCCAAACAGACATGAAAAGTAAACAAAACCATGACAAAGATAGCCATAGCAATAACAAAGGACACAGGTGCAGTGCAAGCACTGCAAATGTTCATCAAAAGAACAAAGTTCAGTTATTTAAATGATAAAATAAAAAAGAAGAGGGCAGTGTGTGCCAATTGGGGAGACATTCAGATTGGGATAAAAGCTGTAACATTTGGGGAAAAAAAAAAAAGGCAATTCGTTCAGGAACAGATATAGATGCAAACACAGACACAGACACACACAGACAGATACACACACATGCGTGTGCATACACACATATGCACGCACATGCATGAACACACACCCACACACACACACACACACACACACACACACACACACACACACACACACACACACATCCGTTTGCAGATGCACAGACAACCACATGCCTACAGACAAATGTCCTGTGCACAGATACAGATAACCCCACAGACATAGATACACAGAGACATCAGCAATGCGCACACAGGCGTCCACAAGCATTCATACTGATACAGACATCAACGTGCACACACACACACACACACACACACACACACACACCACACACACACACACACACACACACACACACACACATTCAAGGATACAGTGGCACAAAGACAGACATGACATCTGCAACTCCATTCAACATACCTATATGTAGTCATATACATGTGACTGGATTCAGTCACGAAGCAGTGTATCATCAAAAGTCCTATTAATATCAATATTTCAGTTAAGAATATACTTTTTTTTCCTGTTTTTTCCTTCTCTTCCTCTGAAATTCTTTAAATTCATACCGTGATTTCAATCAAAAACCCTACCACAAGAGTCACGTATACATGGCTGGTGGCTGGAAAGTGATACACGGAGGGAGAAAAGCTACTTAAAAAAGGGTTACACAAAATACTGTACATGATGTTCTTGAGCCTCACAACAGAGAGAGACTTGGCGTTTGATGTTTCATGATCTTCAAACCAAGCAAACCATTAAGGCAAGAGCTTTGCTGACACGGCATCAGTAATGATCAAAGATACTAAAATAACGACAAAATAAACAGACAACTCAGCGTGTTTGACAGAAACTAAGAAGATGCTTCTTGTCAACTTACACAGACATTTTACGATATTAACCTACCCAATTGTGCACCGTCTAATCCAGACACAAGAACTTTGACACGCACAAACATGTCCTTTCTACCCAAACCGTTACTATTCCTTTCAGTTGAAGAAAGACAGCTATTCAATACTTCAGAAGCAGGAGGACCTCCAGTTTTCAGCCCACGCCAGCATAAAGCTGACTTAAAATCCATGCTTTTGTCATACACCTACAACTCTTACTGCTTTCTCACACCTCACAGATTTGAATACAAGCACACACACAAAAAAAACCTATGGACACATGCAGCCATTCCTCATTTCTAACTTCCTAACTCATTCTCCCTCAAGTGATTACACACTAGACGACCATTACCAATAATTACACACACACACACACACCACACACACACACACACACACACACACAAACACACACACTGACTCACACACACACACACACACACACACACACACACACACAACCATAGCAGCATGCATGTATGCATGCGTGCATGCACAAATGCATTGTACAAGAAGAACATTCATTTCAATATAATCATAAGAAAAGAAAAAAAAAAAGAGAGACTATGCATGCAAATACAATGTTCATAATTATTGATGTTAAATTGTTGTCACACCCACAATGTCTATTTAGTTCCATTAAAGCCCGAATTGAAAATATGTCTTTTCTTTTCTCCCACCCCCCCCCCCCCCCCCCCCCCCCCCCCCCCTCCCTCTCCCTCTCTCTCTCTCTCTCTCTCTCAGAATGCTGCACTGCATTAAGATGAACAAATCCGACAGATTTTAAAATCATTACACAAATCACTCAAAAGCCTGTTGGCTTCTATATATAACTGATATTCAGTGTTAACAATATCATGTAAAAGTTTCAGTGAAAAAAAAAGACTAACCAACCAATCATCCAACCAACCCAACTAACCAACCCAAACAATAACAGAGCCCAAACCAATAAGAGCAATAAATAAATGTGACTGTGGATTAAAGTGGGTATATGACAATGATGCTAGGACTATACACACAGTGTCCTTTCCTGCAGTCTGTTAGGTTAACAGAGACCGTGACCATTTGCTGACATGCATGCATGCACAGTAAACCATAGATGAAAATCCCATTTAAAAGAAGGTTGTCAAAGAGCTAACAACAGAAGTGTAAAAAAAAATGTATAAAAAACAAAACAAAAAAAAAGAAAAAGAGAGATTCAAAACTGAAACGATCAAACTGCGAATGTAAAACGAACAATGAAATACAACGATGCAACTTGAAATGTTTAAACATCGATATGAACTTTGTAAAATCATCACACCTGGCTTTAAGCACGGTTTTAAAAATTCAAAATGAAGTAAAGTCAGTATTTCAACCATCATCAAAAAAAAAAAAAAAAAAATGGTTGAAATCAACTTAGCAAACATGAAATGAAACAGTTTTTTTTCCTCCTTTTTTTTTTCAACAGTCTCAGTCTCCATGACCCCTCAAGAGCCACACTGCCACACTACTACTCATTTGGGCTCTCACTACTTAGCCACACCCAGCGTCATCCAGTCAGAACCCCAGCACTGCAGTCCATAGGGAGCAGTCTAATTTAGACAGTCAACAGGCAGTCTACGAGAACAGACTCTGCACTGATGCCAAACTACTTTTGGCGGTATTCACTGGCGTTCGTTTCAATCAAAACCTACGAAAGACAACCGCCTACAAAAGCTCCCTATCAATGACAAAAATTGCTACGTCGCGGAGCCAGTGTGTGTAATTTCAGGAAATATACCGCTCCTGAGGGATTTTCACAGCATCCGTTCCATGGGCATGGCGTGGACACAAAACTGAAATTGAGATCACCACTAGAACAGGACATGAGAGACATAGTGGAATCTGAGACTTTCAACTTTTGTTTTTTTTTGTGTATATGGTGAGTATTGTGTGAAAAGTAAACTAGCCAACATGTGAAGAAAAAGCTTTTTCAAACTGATTACCACTGTCAAGAGAGTCTGGAGGAGATTCCTCTGGATACGGAATAGAAAGAAAAATGTATGATGACAACAAAGAAACAAACCCCCAACCAACATGTTCAATCGATTTAACAACAATTCAACAAACATCTCTTTCTTTAATATAACATTAACTTATTACATCAATGTAATCATCATTCTCTCTCTCTCTCTCTCTCTCTCTCTCCTCTCTCTCTCTCTCTCCTCTCTCTCTCTCTCTGAAATCTTTGCCTGCATATCTTTCATCTTTCTTTTGTCTCTCTCTCTCTCTCTCTCTGTTCACCTTTCACCATCAGCTTCTCTCACTTAATTCTCCCTGCTGCAAGCAAAACACCCTACTCCAACAGATCCATAGGTTGGCTCTGATACATGATCTAGAAATCTAAGCATCAGTACAAAGACTGGTTCTACGTGATAATAAAGATACAGATTCCTTAAAGAAAGAATAAGTCAGTCTTTAAAAACACATGAGCATATATGTGATAAAAAAAAATAAAAAAACAAACACCAACCAAGCTTTTGTTCTATCTCTGCCCAAACACGCTACAATCTTGCTTCACCCTATCCACTGCAAGATGATGCAAAGCCTACTGAATCGCCCTTTGTGACCAAATGCTAGTGGAAAGCTGATTGAGGCCCAGCGAACAAACCCATCAATTTCAGCACAGAATACAATGAAACAAGCTGGCAAAGAATCTGCTTGGCTGGCATGGCAACAGTTTGACAGATGTTACATGGGGCAAATGACAGATCCTGGGGTAGGTGATCAGTGCAGCCGTATCCGGATCAAACAGCAATCAAAGATCCCATTTTATTCCCCGGTGAAGAACAGAGTTAGCTGTCCTAAACTTACAAGCGTCTATAAAAAATAGTATGTATTCAAGGAATTTTAACATCCTTCTGCTTCCGTAATCTTTTAACATGAACATTCACATGTTCCGCTGTGGCTACTTTATAGAAAAGAAAAAAAATGTTAAAGGGCATAGGAGGTAACTCTTCAATTGGTATCCAAATATATTCCCCTGTAGGAAAATAACTTTTGGTTTCACTCATGAACTGCTTGGAACAGTGAAGCTGATTATTGAACAGTGAA